>PVJD01012780.1:0-37746 GCA_004026545.1 Mormoops blainvillei | reverse complement strand
ATGAAAATGAGGGAAGAGGATTGTTTTTCTTTTTTTGTGTTGTGGAATATGGCAGGATAAAACATATCCATTTACAAACAGCATTTTTAGAGGGCTCAGTCGCCCAGACTGCCAAGTGTGCTTCCAGATGCCCTGGAGGGAAGAGACCACCTTGGCTTAAGGTGCCCTTGCGCAGAACCAGGGACACCTTGCTCATGGATGAGTCCAAGGCGGGCTGAGGGCAGTGTGTATTTCCAGATGTTTCTGTCACTTTAATAAGTGACATACTCAGGTGTTACTACAACTGAAAGAGGAAAGGCAAGTACTTCAAGGCCACCTGCTGTGTTGCAGGACTTCACCCAGAGGGCACCATTCCCACCTCTGTTCCCTATTAGGAAAAGAGGCTGCGGAAAGTCTTCCCGTTCACCCTTGCTGAGCAGGCCGAGGGCATCCTTAGACTGACCCTGAGGATACCTATGTGGACTAGGGAGGGATGGCAGGAAGTATGGTAGAGTATGTTGGCCCTGGAGGATGGACACTCAGAGAGCCAGCCGTTCATTACATGCCGGGGGGTCGGGGACTCCGAGAAGGAGCATAGCTTTACCCTTTAGGAACAGGCCTTCGGGAGCGGACACTGCACAACCTTAGGCAGCAACTGTTTCCCTGTGCCAGTTCTTTTCGCCTTCCCTTGTGGCATCCTCTCACGGCGCGAGAGACTGGCAGACTAGTGCGGGGCCCTTTTCTGTTTGGGGAACAGGCTTTACTCTGGTGGTATATGGAAGGGCAGACGGGTGTATTTATTATTTCTTTTTTTTCCCCCCTAAGAACTTTACAGCCCTGATACCTGGAACGACGGTGGAGATTTTACACGGAGACTCCAAAAATATTATTCAACTGATTATTAATGCATACAACGTAAGTCATCAGTTTCTTCCCCCATCCCCACCTCCAGCCCCACCCTCTCCCCCTGAGGCTTTGGGAGCCGACCCGCACTCAGGCGGGCAGCACACCGTGCTGGCGTGCCGGGCTCTGCTTGCCGACGGTTGCCGCTTGAGTTTAGTGCCTTTCCCCTTTGCTCAGGTTCGGGATGGAGAAGGCTGTCCAGCCTGCTACGGCCCTCCCCCCTCACCTCCGCCAACTTGCCTCTCATCATAAGCTGACCCCTGCGCGCTGTGTCTACTCAGTCAGACTCAGGCCTGTGGCCTCTGACCATGTTTGTGTTCCGACTGTGCGATGCCCAGGCCCCGTCGGAGCACCTCGCGTGGGCGGGTACCGGTACCGCCCGCCCACCCAGTTGCCTAGGCTGTCCTGCTGCTCTGCTTCCTGCGGGGTGACTCGAGAAGCATGCACACTGATGTCACCTCACTGTGGGCAAGATGGTTGGAATTCCCCAAGCTCATGGACCTTAGCACAGAGCTGCAGACTGAAATGAGATAGAAAAATGGAGAAGAATCAATAATAGGTCTTTTGCCTACACACTTGGGATCCAATTGCAATCTGAGGGTGCTCGAGTGGACCTGTGAAATTCCGTGTTGTTGCACGTCATCATGTTGCCGTGGCCCTACTTTGTAGGACGCGCGGCACTCGCAGGCGTTGTCAGGGGTCGCTCCACACCCCGAGCCAGTGGTCCGTGGTGCCCAAGCCTCTTTCATTTTTACTCTCTTTTACCTCAATTCCTTTATTTATTATTATTTTTTATGGGAGACGGTGTGATTTGAAATCACTATTCTTTTGTTGGGGGGTGGATTTTAGACTGAATAGGTTAGTTACTGCTGTCAATCTGAAATAAAAAGTCATGTAACTGACCCAGACATGTCACCATAAAATTTTTAATTTTTATTTTTTTAATTTTTATTTTCTCCTTTTTACTGAATTTATTGAGGTGGCACTGGTTGACAAAATGATACAGGTTTCAGCTGCACGATTCTACAACGTGTCATTGGTACATTGTGTTGTGTGTTCACCAGCCCAGGCCACGCCCCGGTCTGTCACCATTGATCCCTCCCACACCCTCTCCTGCCTCCCCCACACCAATCTGAGTTTTTTCTCTTCCTTTTGCTTTTTTGCTCAATCCCTCCACCCCCCTCCCCAGCCCATAACTGACAGCTGTCAGCCTGCTCTCTGTCTTGTCAGACCGTCTCTATTTTACTTGTTATCGTTCATCCCACGTGTGAGTGGAATCATACGCTGCTTGTTTTTCTCTGACTGGCTACCTCAGCTCTCACAGCCTGGAAGTACTTGACTCGGACCTAACCCTTTTTCAGGAGAGCAGCAAGCACAGTGTCTTGTGCTGGGCGGTGTGAATGGACTCTCAGCTGTCCTCCCCCCGCCTAGCCCCAGGACGGCTGTGGCCTCCAGTGCCGACCTTGCCCTTCATAGGACTGGCTAACTCCCAGATAGGATTCACAGTGTATCTTCCTGTTAAAACAAAGTTGTACGTAGAGTAGGTATAGTTTAAGTAGTAGTATTCGCGCTAAACTTACGTAAAATAGATTTTTGTGGGCTAACCTGGGAACCCAGTTAACCACTGCGGCATCACATGTATGTGAGAGAAACCACTTTTCCCAACCGTGCATTTACAAATGAGTATTGGGAACTCAGCCTTTTCCAGTGTTGACTTTTTCCACCTACCGATGGGGCCCTTTTCAAGTGACAGAATATTGCTCAGCTAGACCTGGAGCTATAGGTCATGCCCTTGGGCCCCCTGGAGGAGCCCTGGTACTTGAGGGGTGGCCATCCCTCCCTTGGTCTCCTGGAGCTTTGATGTGAGTGGGGGGAGGGGCAGTGAGGATTTGTGGCTAGTTTTTCCTCCCTCCCCCACCTTCTGTTACAGTTAAGGGTCGTCGTCACAAATTCTTCAATTTCTCCTGGATCCTGAACTCCCTACTGAGAGAAACTAAAGACTTCTTTCTCTTCTCCTACCCTTCTCCCCGCTTACTAACATTCCCTTTTCTGATCTCTGACCTCTAAATCTTTGCCAGATCCGTTGGCCACCCAGAACCCAGAACCCAGAACTGGGCAAGATAGGGTTTGCAGTAAACTTTGTACTTCGTGATCTGCAGATATGGGTGGAAACGTAACATACTGAGAAAGCGTTTGCAAAGACAGCATGTGTGCGAGGGAGGGGCCGGGCCTGCTGAGTGTGGCCCTCTTCCTGAGGGCCGCGCGTCGCCGTGAACCTCTTGGGCGCAAGCTCTGGACACTGAACTATGGTCAAAGCGAGAGCCAGAACGCCAGCCTGGGCTGTTCTCCCCATCCTCTGGGGGTCCTGGGGCCTGGCTTAGGAGGGGGCGCTGCCGGACCCGCTCTCACTGTCAGGGTGACCACAGCTTGTCTCTCCTGAGCCAGGGCCCGTGAGGGAGAAATGGTTGAAGAGCAACCCCATCTCAAGCTCTGGGTGGAGTGAGGATGTTCTCCTGAGCTTCCGGCGGGGAGCCACCTCCCAGCATTTCTACCCTCAGCTCCTGAGTCCAGACCCCTGTGAGCAGGCGACAGACTTCTAGGCCTTTCCCAAGAGCATTTCCTGGTGAATGTGCAGGCTCTCTGCTCCTCATGGCTTTGATAAAGTAGGGCACGATGGCACTTGGTTCCACAAAACCGGCTGGGTCATGTGAAGCGTTGAAGGGCTAAGTGGCTCTGCGTGTCCACACTTGTGTGTGGGGCTGCTAAAAACCAGGGAGCACAAGGGGCTGTTAGTTCCCTGGGTGGGACTCTCAGGTGCTTAGTGGTGCTCTTCTTCTGGGATACATGGCATTGGCTCTGAGTGGGATTCATGGTAAATAAACTTGTTTTCTTTAAGGAAGCATGCTCTGTCCGTGTGGTCGGCGGAGGTCAGGAGAGGAGCGGGGAGCCCTTTCTGCCGCTAAGGGGTCGGGTGGGATGAGCTAGCTGCGTTTGCAGCCTGGGGCGAACCCCCTGAGGAGCTGTGGGAACCTCGCGCTGTGACTTGGCTCTGATTAAACTGGCCCTTCTAAGAGAACACGATGGGAAATGGGACATAACGACTTATGAATGAACATCGTGGAACTCGACTTTTTAAAAATGGGCAGTTCTGGAATACTATCAACAATGACATTAAATGCATTGGAAAGTTTTAAAATAGCTTTATTGGGAGGTAATTAACATATAATAAACTGTACAGATGTGAAGTGTATAATATAAGTTCCGACACGTACATACCTGCAAAACTATCACCACCATCAAGACAGCGAACATATCCGTCACTCCAGAAAGGCGGGATCTTGGGTACTTGCCTACTTCTGCTCTCCCTTCAGTGGAAGTTTTCAAGTCATATAGTAAATAAAGAAGTGTGACATGGCGAGGTATTTGGAGCAGAGCCTAGGGGTGGAAGCCGTGTTGGGGTAACTCGGTGCCCGGCATTGGTTAGTGCCCGTTTCGCTGCTTGCCAGCATTTCTGGCAAACGGGAAGGCCCAGGCCGGATTTCAGCCCTTCAGCACTTCTTCTGGATTTGAGCCTGGCACTGGCATCTGGTGTGGCATGTGTAGTGTACAGGATGTGTGTGGTGGGGGTGTGTCGTGGGGCCACGGGCGGTGAGTGGGGCTGTGGGTGGGGGTGTGGGTGTGGTGTGAGCCTTCGCCTACACCAGAGGCTCCAGTTAGCTCTGTTTATCCTTTCTCCTGCCCCTGTCCCCAGCCAGGGTACAAGCGTAGCTCTAACCAGACTGTTTGCATTTCTCTGTGTCACCTCACCATCTCAGTGGTTTGTGGTAGATTTCAAATGAGTCATGCAAGGCATGACTAAGTGTGGGTGTGGACTTTTACCTTCCCCTGAGAGTCGCTGGCAAACCATCTGTGGGGACCTTCTGAAAAGATTTTGGTTGGAACATCTGTAACAGATGAAATAGCTGTGGTGTTTAGCTCGACCGAAGAGGGAGCAAAATGGAGAGGGTGTGCTTAATTTAATATCCTGCAGAATTGAGTCTGTCATATGCAACTTTCATAGTGAGAAATCTTCAACTCTGGGCTTTGATTTATAAATGTATTCTCACAGTGCCAAATTCTTCATTGTGGGAGATCACCAAACCCTCCCGAGGGTGTTGAGCAATGTGGAACCTTGCTGTGTAGTTGGTGCGTGTAACAGGGTCTCTTCCAATGCTGGGGAGATAAGGGGGAGGCTGGCTGCACACACACGTGCCCCCAGCGTTGCATCTCACTGAGACAGGGAGGCGGGACTCGGAGCAGTCGCCGTGGCCTCCTTTCAGAGTGGGAAAGAGCAGAATGAGTTGGGAACCACTAGAACCGCATGTGGCGGGTGACATCAGAGGCCATGGTATATGTTTCTCCTCACTGAGCACATGTTTCTCTTTTTGTTGTTGCCACAAAGTCTGCTCCCACCCACATCACAGCTGCCTGACTTAAAGCAATTGCAGATGTGACCTAGACCGACTGAGTATTTAATAGCCTCCAAACTCCTGACATTCTTGACATTGTCTCCTTGTCCAAGGATGAGGAGTAAGGAATCATCCTTCAGGACCAGAACTGGTAGGATTTCATTGACACTCAGGAGTCACACAGAAGTCTTCATGCAAAAGAACTGCGTTGCCCGTGGCTTTGATCCTCCACCGTATCTTGTTTTCTGTTCGTTCATTCGTCTGTTCATTCGTGCGTGCGTTCGTTCACTCACTCATTCACTCATTCATTCAGCAGATACGCACTAATGGCTGGGGCAAGCGTCATGCTAGACCTTGGGAATAAAACACTGAACAGAGCACAGTCCCACCCCCGGGGCTCTCGTCGTCTCTTAGGGAAGACTGACCCTCACGAGCAGAATATAACCTGACCACCCACACTCTTCCTAGTCAGAGCCAGTTTTCAAAGAAAGAAGCAACGAGTCTACTGATTGCAGAGGGCCCTGTGGGGCATCGGGAGGCCTGGGCCTGCCTGCCTGCCTCTGGCAGCTGGACGACCCTGGATGAGTTCTTTTCTTTGGCTTCAGCTGATGATGACCTTGGAGGAGGCCTTTTCTTTGGCTTTCCATTTCCATAAAATGAGAGGCTTGAACTAAATCTCCAGGACTCCTATGCCGCTAACTTAGAGGCATATGACAGTTTCTGATTTTAGAGAGTGTGTAGGGAGCAGGAATAATATAAATTTTGGATCAAAACACAAGACTTTGGGGACTTATGGCCAGAGTAGACCGTAGAATTCAGCTTCCATCCATTATAGTTGCTGTTTCATAGAATGGGAGTCCAGTCCCCAGTGTTCTTTCCCCCTCTACCAAATTCTCCATTAATGCATCCAGGTTAGTGAACTTCAGGATCTTCACGATTCTGTTTGTGAACCACAAAGCCCATATTTCATGACCCTCCTAACTTCTCTCCTAACTTTTTACGTAGCTCCAGTCCACCTACCCCTTTTATGACACGCAGTTTTGCCTCATCCTCAAATTTATTCACGATTACAAATTTTTAAAAATTATTTGCCCTTTCAAAAATAACTTCATTTAACTTTCTTCCACCAAGCCCAAGCTCCTTTGCATAGCTGCCGTTAAACCATCCATCCTTCCATCCATTCAACAACAGCTTGTGCTCAGTTCTAGAGAGAAATTTAATATGGTCCTTGGAATTCATAGCTCAGTGGGGAAAACAGATTTGTAAACAGCAAATCACACCCAGCAGGAGAACGCTCCGTGTGGAGGGCTGCGCTCGCAGCCTGTAGCCGGTCGGGGCTGGCGCTGACAAAAGGAAGTAGACGTGAGAGAGAGAGTATTTTTAGAGTTGTGAGAAGAAAACACGATTTGTTACGAAGGGAGAGACTTTTTCTCAGAGAATATTTTTACCAGCTGTTAATTTGTTAGGAAAACTGCATGTTTAACTTATACACGTTTAATACTACATGCTCAGCAAAAAAAGAAGAAGGAAATAAAGCGCCTGAGAGCGAGAGGCTGTTCTGCCTACTATTCTGTTCAATGCCTTGTTCCCTGGAGCGCACCCGGGAAGCCGGACGGCTCTCAGTTGACCTTGGGTTCCGTGCGTCCACAAGTCTCTTAGAGTGCGTACATCCTGCTGTGCTCGAGTGTCCTGAGTGTACAAAAAAAAATTTGGGGGGTGGGGTAAGATATACACCCTAAATGTAAACCAAAGACTTTATTTGGTTTCAGTCTCCAAAGTACATCCTCCTTAGAGATTTTCAATGGCAATTTTTTACACTAATAGACACAGAAAATTGTTCAGACTTTTCACAAATTAAATACTCCTGCGTATCCAGCACCTAGGTAATATTAGTTGCATCTAGTAGTCCTTATCATGCCCTCCTCCATCACTGCCCTCAAGGGTAACCATTATTTTTGCCCATTTTGAATTTCATATGAATAGAATCCCATAGTATATATCCCTTTTGTGTCTGGCTTCTTTCAGGCATTGTTATATTTATGAGATTCGTCTATATTGTGACATGTCATATTTCATTCATTTTCATCACTGTGTGGTATTTTGCGAACATACCACAGTTTAAAATATAAAACCTGTTTTACTGTTGATAGGCATTTGGGTAGCTATGTTGCTCTCAGCGTGCTCGTACCTGTCTTCTGATAGGCACACATCTCTGCTGCATGTAATCCTTGGGTGAATCGGGGGGTTTCCAGCCGGCCTAACCCTTAGCAGGCACCGCCCTTCGGTTCCCCCAAGGGCTGTGCCATTTACAATCCCACCGGCAGAGCATGGGGGCCTTAGTTGCTCCACACCCTTTCTGACACTGATGTTTTCAGCCTTATTTTTTCTATTGTGATGGGAAATTTTGGCTTTTCATTTCATTCACTGTCTCGAGAACATGATCCACACAAAAGGTGTTATTACCTGACGACGCAGTTCAGCCGTATGCAGGTGGATCTCCTTTGAGGGGGATGGGTGTGGGTATGAAGAACAGTAGGGTGGACTCCTGGAGAAAGCGCCTGCTGGCCTGATTTTGCAGGATGATAAGGAGCTGACCAGGGAAGAGAGGAGAGAAGAGCCATTGGGCAAAGTGGCGCTATTCCACGTGCAGAGGACCAAAGCCTGGAGAGCGCTGGGCAGCAGCATTTGAGGAGCTGCGTGTCCGAATCAGAGGGTGGAATGAGAGGTGACTGGAGAGGCAGATAACGAGATCACATGGCGGGTGGGCCATTATCACCATCTCTAGGCTCCCAGAGGGAGACCTCAGGCCAGTTAGCAAGATGGGTGTGTGCATGTGGAGAAAAGGAGAGGGATGAGAAAGGAGCACCGAGACGAACCCACTGGCCGATTCTTGCCTTGGCTTGAGACTCCCATGCAAAAGAGAAGCCACGCAGGCATCGGGGAACCACTATGGAGGGCGTCTTGGCCACAGCCTTTACTAAATGTTTTGGGCCTCATCTTCTCTCTCTGTTCAGAGCATCCGATCTAAGGTGGAGCTGTCAGTTTGGGATCAGCCCGAAGACCTTAACCTCTTCTTCACTGCCACCTGCCAGGATGGAGTATCCTACCCTGATCAGAGGAAGTGTGAGGGCCTGAAGATCGGGGACACGGTAAGCCCACACCCCCATCTCCATTTATAGGGCACATCGACCATCACCCTTTGGTTTCTGATGACTTTGTAACTCACTAGGGCCCTCCAATGGTTTTCACCCCTCCCATCTCAGCAGCCTGGGGGACGGTGCTCTGCATCATGCCCTTGAGGTTCCAAACGGGCCTGTTAACAAGCCCCAGTCAGTAGACAGACCTCAGCACTCCGTCCCCTAAGTCTCCCTCAAGTTGTGTTGTGCGCCGGATGTTCATGTGATTACTGTCTTCACTGGACGGGGATGAAATTAGGTGGCAGAATACGGGCAGGGGCCCGGGAGGCCTGACCGCGCTTCTAGCCTTCTGCCGCTGGCTGTATGCCTTGGGCGCTCTGCCCTCACTCCTTCCCTCTGTAAGGTATGAAGAAATCCATTCACTTCTTCTGTTTGGTGAAGTGGAATGGATAACTTTACAGCAGCAGAGGGCATGGATGCCTTGTGTAGACTAAGTGGATATAATTAAATGATGGGGAAGAAGCATGGTACGTAAAGATGGGCCGCGGTGCGCCAAAGCAAGGCCCTGGGGCGGGAGGAGAGCTAGGTGAGCACACGGGGGGGGGGAGCACGGGCCTCAGGCGGGCAGACGGCCCTCGGGGAACAGCTCAGAAAGACGGAGGCACAGTTGCGTGGCTGGTTACACTTCAGTCTTCGGGGGTTTCCTCATGTTCCGTGATTGATTCGCCCCTTCCTTTCTTTTCACAACTGCCCTTCATCCACATCCCTGCACACAGGCATGCCTCTCACCCACTCTAAATATTCTGTGGGCCTTTCCCAGCAAAGGGACAGTTCAAAACAATGGCATCAGTGTTGAGACAGCGAAGGACTCTAATGACTGGGTAACAAATCTTTTCCTAAGACAGGTTTTTGTCAAGTGCCTTTGCGTTAAAAAAAAAAAAAAAAAAGTGAAAGGCCTAATCAGGTCGTCAGATGATAAATGATTGCTTATGACATTGACTCAGAGGCACTCGTGGAGTAGGACTAGGCTGCTGTGACAAAGCTTCTGTTCCCATCTTCCCATTTCTGTGAATAACCAATACAAATAAAAAATATGCATTTAATTGATGCTGATTTCTTGTCTTATTTAGAAGTAATATTATTTCCATATACATGAACTATTTGAGTAGGGAAAGCCTTATGCCAAAGAGAAGCTTCCAATAAAATTTCATTTTTAAGATGTCGGATTTTGCAGTATATTTATGTTTTGATAAATTGATTATTCCAGATGATTAAAAAAACTACAAAAGCCTCATAGTCACAGGTTTAAGGAGATAGTTATGAAACGTAGACGGAGGCAGAAATAACCGAAACAAAACCCAAAACAGCTAAGTAAGCTCCGTAGATCTGTAGATAGAATGTCTGGTGCTGCACGTCCGGAAAGCTGAAGAATGATACGTGAAACACACCCAGACAGAGAACCATTTAGTTGGAGAACTAGGTCCAGCGGAACAGAGGAAGAGAGAACTCACACAGTGCACACACTGGACGCCTGGGGTCAGGAAGGCACTTAACAACTTCTAATGACATCCTTATGACCAAGGCAAATGATACGAGTTGATAACAGCACAGTCAGGCAGGTTTGTAGTGAGTGAACACGCTTTCTTAGTGTTGTCAGTGTTCACATTGATAATGTCAACTGGAAGAAAGACTTGACCAAGGCCCCACGCATCTCTTGTCTGTTTGCTGCTGGCTTGAGTTGAACTCATGGAGACCCACTGGTCAAATATGGGAAGATCACAGGGCTGGAGAAAATAGGTTATGTTATAAACAGGAAAACCAAGATTTAAAATATTTTTCAAAATTAAGCTGGGTTGAAATAATCAAGATTAATGTCTTGTATTTCATCGGTAATATTAGTAGGATAGAGGAAACTTGATAGTAGTTCTTAAGAAGAGGATCTAGCAAATTCTGATTTACGAAGGCTCAATGTCAATAAAGTGTTGCTTTAAAAAAGTAAAGCCAATTGAAGCTGCATCAACAGAAGTATTTTGAAACCCCAGAGATAATGGTCCCACTCTTCTCTGAGTGGGTCAGGCTGCATCTGGAGTTCTATGTTCAGTTCTTTTTTTAAAAGGACAGCAACAAGCAAATGATCATGATGAATTGTCTAGAAACCAGGAAGGTCAAAGGAGCTGGTGTCTGTTGATAATAACGGCATAAAATCAGAATTCTTTTTGGATGCAAGAAACTGAAGCCAATTCATACCACCTTAAGCAAAAAAGGGAAAATCGTTATGAGAATGTTGGGGTCTCTAGTGGACCCAAAGGGAAAATGCAGTTAGTTTTGGGGAAGCATGAGAAGTGCACTAGACAGTGACTTAGCTCTGTAATTCCCCATCTAGTTCCCCTTGAGGCAGAGAATGTTATTCATGTTGACAGATGAGAAAAACTGAAGCACACAGAATTTAATTAATTGCCATGGCTCTGCAGCCAGTAAGTAGCAAAGTGAAAGTTCAAAGGCAGGGCTTTCTGGCTCTGATGCCAGCACCCTCTTGGTTCCCACGATTCTGCTGTCATACCTGTTTCAAAGGGCTTGTCTCAGAGCAAAGGGTGGTAACACAGAAGCCAGCCTCCACTCAGGGAACA
The DNA here is from genome assembly GCA_004026545.1 of Mormoops blainvillei. NCBI lineage: Eukaryota > Metazoa > Chordata > Mammalia > Chiroptera > Mormoopidae > Mormoops > Mormoops blainvillei. The sequence goes on along the minus strand of PVJD01012780.1, from coordinate 26,652 downwards.
CAGTTGATCCACTGCCTTCATGTACTTTCCAACACACCTGAGGCGCGGGTGGGGACCGGGGCGCTGTACTCATTGCTGCCAGCAGCCAAGATTTGGGGATGTGATGACCTGGCCAAGATCACCCAGCTGACAAGCAGTGGACTTGCAATGCAAACCAAGGTCTTTTCACTCCAGACCGGGTCATGTCACTAGTCACTGCCACCTTATCGTGGAGGGAATCACATGCGTCACCACCCATGGGGATGTATAATGCTCCCAAGACTGCAGCTGGGGCTTTACTTACCTCTGCTTCCAGCAGTGGCTGTGTAAATTAGACATACATTACTACCTGTTTCGTGTGACAAAGACTCAGGCTCTGGGGGCCCAGGAGGGAGGTCGTCTGAGACTCTTGCCGAAAGTCCCCCTGCTGGAAAGCCACAAACCCCAGCAGTCAGATGCGAAATGGCTGGTGCTCGAGCCCCCGTTGTTCCCCTGCTCCTCGCGCACCTTGGGAGTGAAGCCCCGCAGGCGTCACTGGACATGCCAGGGTACAAATTTTGCTTTTTGATGGGATACCTTAGGATAGGGAGATGTTGTCCAGAAGGCAAAAACAATTTTAAATGGCATTTTTTCACAAAAGTAAAAAAATCTCTGATGTATTTGGGTAATTTGTAGAGCATTTGAAATAGTAGAGGAAGAAGATGGCTTCTTGCACACCAACGGCCCTTGATAGCCAGGAGCCTCCCTTGCGATCTGAGGACTGTGACCTTGTTGAAACAGCAGTGGCCCCACACAGCGCCCGCGCTCGCTCCTGGTCTCCGCTCCACATTTCAGTGCCGTCTGGCTGTCCAAGGGACCTGGTCGCAGGACCCCAAGGTCCCCGGCAAGGGTGGTGGTGGGGTTTTGTTTTCAGTGGGTGGAGACAAGCTGGCACAGGGTAGCGGCCACTTGCCCGTTATAGTCGGACACGATGCTGCTCGCGGGGCCGGGCCGGGCCATGAGAGGCCTCAGGAGGCAGTGGGGGGCCTAGTGCACAATGAAAATGTGGGATTCCTGTTCAAAAACGATTTAGAATTTCAAGATGACAACAGCAGGACATTAAAGGAAGCACAGGACCATCTGAGGGTGGGCCCGCAAGTCGCTGCATAGACACATGCCCACAGAGCCAGTCCTGCGACGGGGATCGGGCGGCTTCCCCTCAGCGCCCTTGTTGCCGAAGCAGAGGGTCAGGTCCAGCTGGGACCGGCATGCTCTCCTTAACCCTGGGACGGGAAGTCTAGCTTTCTGTTCCTCCTCACAGGCTGAGCTGTCCTTCCCCAGAGAGTTTACAGTCGGGCTTTGGCAAGCAGGCTTGCTACTGAGCTTGTGGGCATCTCCCTCTCGACCTTTGTCCCCAAGACAAATCAGGGGGAGGAAATAAACAGGCAGACAAGTTAGCCCTATGGGGGCTGACGGGCATGGCCATAATAGCTGGGCATGTTGCTGCGGGAGCCCCAAGGAGTGAGGGACCCCACATCACAGAGGGGTGCTGTTGGAGCGGAGGCTTGGAGCATGAGAAAGAATTTTCCAGGCACAGAAAGGGAAGGTGAGCAGGTCCCATTAGTGGGTATAACATGTGCAGAGTCACAGGTGAGTCTTCAAACGTGTGAAAGAACTCTGTCTTTTTATAGTGACAAAGCAGCTGAGGACAGTGGGTTGGGGACTGAGGGGTGGGTGGCTGGAGTTGGGGCTGCAGAGGCAGGCTTGGACCATGCCGGTAGGACACACGTGCAAAGCTAAGGTGTCTGGCTGTTCCTCGGCAGGCGGGTTCCATTCTTCAGAGCCACAGGTTGCGAGGGCCTTGGACGAGCCGGGGCGGCAACGGGAAGGGCCCTGGGACTCGCCAGGAGAAGAAGGCAGTGAAGGCAGGCGGGGGTAACTGTCATCTGGTACCCCAGGGTCTGGCTTACAGACACGTGCGGGCAGCCTTGGGGCAGCGGGATTAAAGCGGCAGCCAGGTGGTCTTACCTCTTCATAACTGAAGCGTCCTGCAGGGGCGAGGGTGGGCAGGCAGAGATCTGTGATCACTTCCAGCCAGGGGTCGTGGTTTTGTGACGCCCTGTGTTCTCTGGGCTAAGTGGTCTTCTCCAGGCAAGAGCCGGAGAGGTGGCAGGGGGTGAGGGACAGGGATGTCCTCAAAGAGAAATGTTATAGAAACAAAACCTTGAAAGCCCCAAATCCAGTGGGGTTCTCTTCTCCGGTGATTTCAGGTGTTTCCCTAATTTTCCTCCCCTCATCCCAACACCAAACATGACTGAGGGGCCCAGTCCCTGGAGTCGGTTTTCTCATGGACCAGCTTTGACAAATCAGTATGCAAGCGGCCGGCTGTGCAGCAAACACTAACGCCCAGTACAAAGGGCCCAGTGAGCCTGTCACGAGCTTCCCATGATGTCCCGTTCCTGTCCCCTCCTGGGGCTTTGTTTCGAAGTGCTTGTAGTGGACTTGGCATCTGCACAGCCCTGGTTTTGGTGGGTTCGGGGTGGGGGCTGGTGGGCCTGTGTGAAAGGATGGATCAGACCAGCAGCCCTGCTGGGGAACCAGGAGCATCCCAATGAGGTTTAAATCCCACGGCTGGGCAGGAGGGAGGGCTGCTCCATCCCAGGCCTCCCTCTGGCATCTCGGAGTGGGAGGGTGGGAAGTCTCCGGGATCTGGGGGGGCCTTCAGTATCAGTCGGAGGCCATAGTAATTAGGGAAGAGAAGCCTCTTTCCAGACACCTGCCAGACGCTCCAGATTCCCTCCTGCCCCCTTAGGGAAATGGACACTGAAAGGAAGGGTCGTCGGACAGATACACTTACTGTCCCCAAAGTGCCTTTTACAGTGCCCCTGTGCCCGCAGGACTCGAGACCCGGGGGCTGAGATCGAGCCCTTCTGTGGTCCCCGGCGGCTGCCTGGGCGCTAGGGCTGAGGAAGGCTATTGGACGTGCTTACAAGCCAGGCCCTCCTCGCTCCCCTGGCCAGGCAGGCAGGGCGTGGGCTGTTCGAAATACTGGGTGATCAGCTTCCAGCGCTCATTCGGGGGGCTCCCCGACCTCTGCATTTCCTCCCAGCAACCACAGACACACCAGCAAGGCTCTGGAGATGGCACTGTCTCTTTCCTTACTTTGTCCCCCACCGGCAGGCCAGGTTCCCCTGGGGGAGGTTTGTTTGGAGCCGACACTTCCCACAGCGTCTCAATAATTAAATGCCTCTGGCTCTCCCTCCAGGTTATTCCTTTGTAGTTTATTTCACTTCTGCCCCACAGATGCCTTTGGGGGCAAGGGCTTTTTAATTAACAAGTGCAGCAAAGTGGCAGGCCTGGGAAGTAGGCCGCGGAGCAAGTCCCAACTTCTCTCTGAGCTTCAGAGGACGGGTGTTCTCTGCGTTCTCGATGTCCGCCTGGGTGGCTTCAGTCAGGCGCAGTCTCCCCTCCCTCTCATCTGCAGGCTGAGGTCGTCCTGAGCCAAGGCAGGAAGATGTGGAAGAGCCTCTGGCCCTTGGGTGTCACCGTCTAGTCCCCACAGTGAGCCGAGCCGCCTCTCCCTCTGTACACAGACAAGGACACCGGGTGTCTGCCTCATTGCCCACCCCCCTCACCAGCTGTGAGACCGGCACCAAGCCCCCCCGCCCCCGCTCCCCCGACCTGTGTTCTCTCTGGTGAATGAGGATGCCTCCTTCAGGGCTTGTAATGAAATGTTCGTGGAACTGCTTGCACAGTGCCAGGCACACGTGGGTACTTGGAACCCCGTGTGCGTTGTCACAGGGCAGATTTCAGCACCCCATCTGCTTCCTTACCCCGGAACCCACCTGCGCCTCAGGGCCTCGGAGCCTAGGCCTGGGCTTGCTTTGTCAGTCTCTCATTTTATCTCCCCCCCCCGCCCCCCACCCCTCACACAGACGTGGAGGGTGGGGGTGGGCTAGCCCCAGCTGCCTGCGGCTGGCTTGGCTTTCCCAGTGTCCTCTGACCCTGCTCCTGGTCATCGTCCTCGGCTCCCCTGTCCAACAGCGTCTCTTGTGACACCCTTTGGCTGACGCTGACTCCTGGGTGATTGCTGTCCAGCTCCCTGAAGCCGTGGCTTGCCGCCCAGCAGGACTGTCTCCAAGACCGAGAGAGCTGGGTCTGTCTGCCTCTTCAGTCTCTCACCCTCTCACCCCCACCTGGGGGTGTCCCTAGGTGTCACATAACCTGAATGGAGGCTTTTTAGAATTAGTAAAGACCCCAAAGTGATAAGGATCCGTAGAACAGCTAGAAAAAAAGTGTTTTCATTGTTCTCCAAAAGCACACATCATTACCCGAAGAGTATCCCGTAAAGCAAGTTCTTGATGACTTTTAAACTCAGCTTTATTCCAGCCCAAATCACAGAGTAAGAATAACAATAGCTAAAGGTGATTCCCAACCCATTTTGAGCTTTAGAATGATCGGAGGAAACTTGAAACGCAGAGACGTCTGGGCCAGACGTGGTGAGTCAGTTCCTGGAGTGGGCCCAGGCCTCTGCCCGTGTGGGGACCACCACCATTCAGGGGAGGAGCACTCGGGGGCCGCGTTGGGTCGCGGCTGGCCGGCCCCCGTCTGTGGATTTCCACGGGCCCGTGCTCCGAGGGCAGCGCTGGACGATTCTGACCACACGTGGGTTCTTTCTCGTGGGAGGGGTGGAGGCGGAGGAGCCGTGCTCTGCCTCCCGAGAGAATCACACTGGGCAGTGCCCTGTCTTCCTCACAGCGCAGCCGAGTGGGCAGCTCACCGGCATCTTCCCTGCCATCTGTCAGCTCAGTCCACCTTGCTGCCTGTTTCTGAGGCAACCGACGATGAACTCAGGAGTTAGCAACGCTTCTTTGTGTGCTTTATTTTAAAAAGAAAAAGTCTGTCCCTGTGTGTGGCGCGTTTGGTCAGTGACGACTCTTCTTTACGACTCAGGACTGTAGGCTGATTGTGAAAGATGCGGCTGTGAGGACCATTCAGGTCCTTGTAGGTATGTCTGTGAGGTGTCCTGGGTGTCCTAGTACACCCAGCTGTCCTGTTGTCTCCTCTCTGGCAGGGAGGAAACCTTTCTACAGCGGTGTCTGTGGACCCTGGTGTCCGTGAGCTCAGGGGGCATCTAATGCAGTGCCCGGCACAGAGGAAGTGCCCAGGGAGTATTTGTTGATTGAATGACTTTCAGAGTGGAGATGGGGAGGAAATAGGATAGAGGTGAAAAGAAAGGGAAGAAAAAGGACTGTGTACCCTTGAGTGAGTCTCCCTTTCTGTGGAAGCCCACTTCCTCAGGGTTGCGAGGATTAAAAGAGATCACGAACATCCAAGAACCAAGCACAATGCGTGCAAATGTTGGCATGCCTGAAAAATCTCTTCCTCGATACAGTGAGGGCCTTTGTGGACCTGGGGCCTCTTCCGTCTGGGGGCCTGTGCATGTGGACGTGGACCAGACTGGGTTTAGCCACAGCTCTCCACCAAGGACCTCGAGGAATTGTGCTCGGGCCGGGTCCCTGGGTGATTGGGAGACCAGTGCAGATGCCCTGACTCACTGTGCCCACAATGTCCCCTCTCCTCTTTCTACCCAGGCGTCCTTCGAGGTGTCGGTGGAGGCACGGAGCTGCCCGGGCAAACACACAGAGCAAATGTTCACCCTGCGGCCCGTGGGCTTCCGGGACAGCTTGGAGGTGAGGGTCACCTACAACTGCAAGTGTGACTGCAGCACGGGGCTGGAACCAGACAGCCCCAGGTGCAGCGGGAACGGGACTTACGTTTGCGGTCTGTGTGAGTGCAACCCCAGCTACCTGGGCACCAGGTGCGAGTGCCAGGAGGGGGAGAACCAGAGCGGGTACCAGAACCTGTGCCGGGAAGCGGAGGGCAAGCCCCTGTGCAGCGGGCGCGGAGAGTGCAGCTGCAGCCAGTGCTCCTGCTTCGAGAGCGAGTTCGGGAAGATCTACGGTCCTTTCTGCGAGTGCGACAACTTCTCCTGTGCCAGGAGCAAAGGGGTCCTCTGCTCAGGTAGGCACCCTGCGCAAGCGCTCAGTCTCTGAGCCAGGCCCGGGCCCGGGCCCAGGCACTGCGAGGGCATCCCCCAAATCATGCCTTTTGCTTACCACCACCCTCCTCCTGGGAGAGGAGGGCAAGCCAGGCCTGTGGGCGGGACCCGTGTGTCACATACAGAAGCAGGAGGAGGAGCCAGCCACCACGTGGCCTGGACTCCTAGAGCTGGAGGCATCGGTCACGGGCCTCCCAGGACTTGCCTGCACGGCAGTCCTGACAGGTAGAGAGATGTTCCATCTCTTCTTGACTGCCTCCTGGGACAGGGAGCTCACTGGGGCTGGTAGTGGTTATTCCCTTGTTAGACGTCACATTCATCTCCTGCTGCTGCCCTAACAAGTTACCGCAAACCTAGTGGATTAAGACAATGCACATTTATTCTGTTATAGTTCTAGAAGTCTGAAATGGATACTTTTTGGCTCAAATCCAGATGTTGTCAGGGCTGCATTCCTTCTCAAAGCACTAGGGGAGAATCCAGTTCCGGGCCTTTCCTGGTTGCTAGAAGCCATCAGCATTCCTTGGCTTGTAGCACCTACCTCCGTTTTCAAAGCACTCAGTGTAGCATCCTCAGGTCTTGTTCTGACTCTGAGAAAGAGTCTCTGCTTTGTTGTCACATCTTTTTCTGATACTCCTGCCTCCCTATTATAAGGAGCCTTGTAATTTTGTTAGACCCACAAGGATAAGCCAGGAGTCTCCCCACCTCAAGATCCTTGACCTAATCACATCTGCAAAGTTGCTTTTACCATGTAAAGTAACACAGACACAGCTCCGGGGATTAGGCCATGGGCATCTTTAAGGGGCCATATTCTGCCTCCCACAGACGTGGTTTGAAAGTTTCTCCTTATAGTGAACAAAAAGTTGTTTCTCAATTACCTTCCCCTAATGGTTTGCATTCTAGCCCTCCTCTTCCACATGACAGCCTGTCAGACACCCGAAAACTTCTTTGCATTTCTCTCTCATCCAGGGTTATCCAGAAGGAAGCCCCTTCCTTCTTTGAGGGCCCTGTCATTTTGTGTAGTGTGCCTCTCAGAATCGAGCACATTATTTGTCCTTCTGGACGACAAGGGCTCGGCCAGACGCTCGCTTCCTCGGAGCTGCACATCCCTCTTCCATTTACACACGCCAATGACATGCTCACTTTTCTGTTAAACAATTACATTATACTATTGAGCTTCCTTTTAAATTTACTACCAAAATTTTAAGGCTTAAAATTTTTTTGAAATATAGCCCAGTCAAGTTTTATTTATTTATTTTATTAAAAAATTTTTTTTCTAAAGGTTTAATTTATTTTTTAGAGAGGGGAAGAGAGGGAGAGAAACATTGACGTGCAAGAGAATCATTGATCGGGTGTCCCTTGCATGCCCCCCCAACTGGGGACCTGGCCTGCAGCCCAGGCATGTGCCCTGACTGGGAATTGAACTGGTGACCTTTTTGCTTCAATCCGCTGAGCCACACCTACCAGGGCACCAAGTTTTTATTGCATCATATATGAGCACTTAAATTTTCAAATCTGAGCATAGAACTTCACATGGTTTCCAGTTAAATTACAACTCAGCAGCTCCCATTCTGGGAGTGGCTTTCTGACGAGGTAGCGTAAAACTGTGTCTCCAAAGAGCCATTCCATCCAACGCCAGACCACCTGCAAATAGAGTCGGCAGAACAATTTTAGCTAGGATTGTAGTTTCTTCTACCACTGTGAACTCTGTCGTGTGTTCTGTGTGTAGTCCATTGCTTCCAGGATCCCTTCCTTGAGAATGGTCTTCCAAATGGGAAGCACTGGTGTGAAAGGAACTTAAGAGGGCCGCAGGGAAGATGAAAGCACAAGTACGCGAAGCGAGTCACGACATAGAAACGCGCTGTCACTGTGAGCGAACCAACTGCCCCTCCATGGAAGAAGCATGTGCGGAGGGTTGCACAGGTGCGGGTTAGCAAGCGCGGCCTCCTGGGGCCGGCCGCACCACGAGACAAGCGTGGGCACACCCGTGGCTGCAATGTTCAGAGCTGGGATTGCTCCAGAAAGTGCAGGACGTTTGAATGTCTTACAAGAGTTAGGATTTGATGTACTAAACATGCAACAGGGATCCACTCTTTCCCTGTCAAACGGGTGGTAGTTTGGGATTAGCTGGCTGGCTCTCTCTGGGTTGGCAGACAGATAGCTCAGGATCAGACAGACCTGGCTGTCCAACCACACCACATGCTGCTGGGTCACCATGGACATAGGGCTCTTCTGAGGAAGAGGAGGCTCTGTGAAGCACCTAGCGCGTTGTCTGGCACAAAAGGAGGGCTGGCTCACCACCAGCTCCCTTGTGAGTCCGAGCCGCCCAGCTCTGGAGGCTGTATAGCTGCCGCTCGTGTGCGGGAGGGGTGCCCGCCCCCCTTGTCAACCTCTGGGCTTCCTCTAGGGGGTCTCAGCGTGGTGAGGTTCCATTCCTTTGAGCAGCTACCGTAAAAACTCCAAAAAACCTGGCAATGTCTGTAATTGGCTTTCAGCTGTAGTTGTTTTGTTTTTAAACATATTATCAAATATTTTCACAGAACTGCCCCTCCTTTCCCCACGGGAGCCAGAAATAATCCTCTGCTGAGTGTTCACGCAGAGGCTGCTGAGTCTGTGTTGCCTGGGAGCGGGGTTTGCACGCAAGACAACACGTGCACGTTCTGTCCCCACAGCTCACCAGCCTGCTGCCTGGGTTGTCCTGGATTTTCAGTTTTCCTCTCTCTAAAAATGGCCAACACCCCTGGTTTCTGCGTTATTTTGAGCATTGGAGACACAGACTCAGGACCTGGCATGCCACTCGGCAGGAAACGGCCCCATGCCTGGCAGACCCCTCCTCTCCCACTCTGAGAAGCGACGGCTCTTTGCGTAGAGCATGGAGCCCGGAGGGCCAGGGCGGGTGGTGGGCGAGGTGTGAGGGACCTCAACAGTGAGAACTTGTCACTTTGGAAACAGGAATATTCTGTAGCTGAGTGAAAATGCAGCTTTTTTGTTCAGCCACCAAAACCCACTGATCTTCTCAGTTGATCTTGAATTTCAGAATTTGGCCAGACCCTGGTGCCCTCTCTCTCCTGCCTCCAGTACACCCAACCCTGCGGTGCTGGGAGGCTCTCGTGTGTCCCCAGGTGGAGAAATGGAGTTTCGAGAAGGCTTTGAGGCTCCCCCGTGCACCATGCTGCATCACTAACTCCCTGGGACTGCTGAGATGCAGTGTTTTTCCGCCGACTAGGAAAATGTTCACATTCTTAAAGAAAACTGAAAAAACACAGGGAAATCGTTGGATGTGTGGTCATTTCATGCCATCTGTCTCCTCCGTGCGACCAGGACTAATTTGGACCATTCGCTGAACCAGATAATCAACTCCTTTCACCCTCACGGGTTCACATATGTGCTCCGTCAAGAGAATGCCTAGATAGCTGGACGATGCATCTGAGGTCTAGAATATTCTGAAGAGTAGAAAGAAAGAAATTATTTGTAATTCCATCACTCATACTTTAAGAGTTAGTATTTCCCTTCTAAACGTTTTTCTAAGTCAGTGTGTGTCTGCGGCTGTGCACAGTTTTGTATCTTGCTTTTCACATAATATGTCCTAAGAAGTATATCCTTTACTCCATCACTGATGAGGACATTTGACTCTCTTCCCAGCACATCCTCAGTTAGCCTCCTTTACTCCTTCACTTTAAAACCAACAAGTTGAAACGTGAAGCTATCCACTGCTTCCTGGAGAAAGCAGTTTCTGGAATGAGGTTACTGTTGTTTTGCTTACTGAGGAAGGACTTAAAACTGAGCCCTGCTCCAGGTGGGACTTGACAACATGTCCAGGCAGTGGCTCTTTGAACATGGCTGTCACCCCCGGCTTTTCATTCGTTCGCTGTCTGTCAAACAGGTTGTCCAGGAGGCGGCTGTGAGCGGTGGGGGAGGGGCTCCAGCCCCCGTTCCCTGGCTGGCTTGGGGCCCCCACTCCGGGACTGTGTTGGCTTTGAGCTTTTGGCTGCTTTACCCTTGGGGTTTTGGCGGGAGAGGAGTCTTATTTCCTAATACTCACTCTGGCTTGAAGATGCTGACTCTGACTTATAAGCAGCTGACTTCAGCGTTCTCTTGCAGTCTTTCTGACCCCTTGGCCCTGCGGCCTGTCCTGTAAGGGGACCGTGCGGTTGTGGTTTGTCTTCAGATGGGGGTGGAGGCAGAGCCAGGGCCAGAATTGGTGGGAAGTCCTGGAGCAGCTCCCTCTCCTTCTCTGTGGTCTTTTCATCTGTAAGAGCCTTATAGTTCTTTCCCCCAGCTTCCCCACCAAGAGCCAGGACTGAGGGTGAAATGTAAGCAATTACAGGTTTGTAATATGTTACACGTCATGAAAGTTAGTAGCAAGGCAGATCAGACTAAGGTCTGGAAGCAATTGAACACCCGTGTTATTTTGTGATACTGTCACGGGATGCACGTGCACTCAGGGCTGTTGTTTCTCCCTCTGGCTCCTGGAGGCCACGTAACGTAGAGGGCGGCTCTGGTCGCGGGCCATTCCTCTGTGTTCCAAGGGAGCTTTATGGGGGCCATCATGACGCTTTCTGTTCTTTCGAGTCTCGTAAAGTGTGGACCCTTCAGCACCCCTCTGCTAATAGAATATGGGAAGTAGGACATGGTTTGTTTATTTGTTTTTACTGTCATAAAAGATTATTGCTTAAACTTTGCTGTTCTTTGCTGGTTTCTGTACCCAGACAGTGCATTTCCTGGGACTCGAGTTACTGCTTTACAGGAAACTTGAAATCAGTCTCAACCTGATGCTTTCAGCAGTTTTTGTACTTAAAATGACTGCACTGGGGTACAACGAATAATTTGCTAATGATCAGCTTACTTCTTGGGGTTCAGATACTGAGACAATTTAAATCAATAGGATATAGAATTTCGAGCAGAGCTTTTAGGTCCTGTGATTGTGAGATTCCCCAAAGTACATCTAAATAAATTCTCATATATTTTACTTCACCTAACAGGCTATTTGACCAGGTTGTCCATACACATATACAGTATTATATAGCCTTTAATATGTGGCAGGTACTTAGAGGTCAAGAGGCATCCACGGTTCTCTCCCAAACGTAAACACGTCGAGAATGACACAGTGACACCAGCGTGGTCGATCCTAGTGGCCAGAGCCAGCATCCGAGCTCAAGTTCTGGGTCTGGGCTGGCGGTTTCCAGAAAGCTTTACAAGGCTCTGCTAAACCTCTCCAGGTAAAAGTGCCCAGTTCTTGACATGGTGGCCTAGCTCTGGACTTCTTGATTCTTGCCAAATGGAACCCTTCTTGTGGCAACAGTTACCCAAGTATGTTTAAAAAAGGACTTCTCGCCATGCGTATAGCATTGTCTTCAGAAATGCAATACTCACACTCACGGAACAGCCTGGTGGCCGGCCCCGAGGCTGTGGGCACTGCTGCGCCTTCTGCTGCCCCATTGCAAGGTGCCTGTTCCATAACTGCCTTCTTACAGGACCGCCCTGAATGGGGTTCCATGACAGGGAATACATCTCTAGATGTATCTTCCAAATACATCTCTAGAATGACCCAAGGGTTGACCTATTTGATATCCCGGGAAAGCGGCCCCTTGGTGGGCAGGGCTGCCCCTGTGTGCCTCAGGTGGGAGAGCCTGGAGAATGCTGCAGGGGTTTTTCACATACAGTAATCTCTGCTCAGTTTGTTCATGGTCTCCAGGTGCTATTTGAAAATAGAAGGATGCAAAGTCTATATACAGGAGCCGGCAGAAGTAAGGCCTGCTTGAGTGTGGTTGGTAAGGTAATAATATGGGTGTAATCATTTATAGTTTTAATTTGAATATTTCACCTAACATGTCATATGGTGTGCTTGAGTGTGATATTGTTATGTTACAGAATTACCTGCTTGTGGTTTTGTAATAAAAGATTTTGTAATAAAAAGGGGTGTTATTTGTGCCGGACCCTGTATATAACTCTTCTTTCCTAGGTGAAGGGCCCCTCTCCCTCAAAGGCCTGTCCTACACAGCGGCTTCCCCCACCCAGTATTATGTAGGTCCTAATTGTGCACGTCTCAGCAAAGGCCGTGAGAGGTGCATTCCACTTTGGAACAGAGAATACGGGGGCTCTGAGAACAGAATTTGTTATAGGATTCTTCAGTAACTGATTATAAGGAATGATATACCCATAATTAATAAAGATACTTCCACCAAAGACCATCCGCCAGAATGGTGGAGGACAAGTGCATGCTCGGATCTAGATTCTAAACCTGGCAGTGCCCCCTTCTGCCACGTGGCCCCTCTGTGAGAGGTTTCCTTACCCGTCAGGCACCCCAGAGGGTCGTCGTGAGCATCAAGTAGGACCCTGCTGTAAGATTCCTTGGACGCTGCCTCTTCACCACAGGCATTAAATAAATGTTATTACCTGCCTACCCCTTTCCTGGAGGAACATTTTCTTACACACGGGCAGGCCCCAGAGACATTCATGGCATCAAAACGTGTTGGTTTTGGAAGTTTTCAGTAGGCATCCCATGGTCAGGAACCCTCTGTCAGCTCCGTCCACATCCAGGCATCGTTCAAGTTCAGTGGAAAGGCAAAAAGGAGCCAAACTGGAGGGCCGAGCCTTGTAAGGAGGCGGGGCGCCCTCAGGCCAGTCATGTGACGTGGGTGAGCAGGGCTGCTGAGACTTGGAATCAGCTGGCTTTTACGGCTTGTCCTTGGAGAAAGCTCTTTGGAAAAGCTAAAGCTTAGCAAGGATCTAATCTCAGTCCAGCTACAGATACGGAAACGGTGATCTCCCACTGGGGTCACTTGTTTTGGGCAATTTGCTGCTTGCTTCTCATTCAACAGGAGCTCACCGAGCGATCCTCACGTGCCAAGGGTGTCTGGGCGCCACGGTACAGAGTTGGAGTTGCTCGCGGTCTTGAATTAATTTCTAATCTTTTGTGGTCCCTGGCATTTCCCACCTCTCAGAAACTTTCTGGGATTGAGGAGCGAGGATGTGAATCATTTAACCTTCTTCCTCCACCACCCAGATCTATATGGGATCTTAAAAGACAGGAAAGGGAGTGTTGGGAAGCCACCTTGAGAACCTGCCTCGTTCCGTGCCTGGAGCCGAGCTCTGGAAACGGGGTTTTCTTACTGCCCTGGCTCACTGCTCCGATCTCGTTATCAGAACCGCCATACGCAGCAGTTCAACAGTGATTGGGAGGATGGAGCAGTCTAAGCATTGGAGCCCAGCTCCGTGCCCTTCTCTCTCGACTGGGAAAGGGAAGTGTGCAAACAGGAGGCCCTGCGATGCGGACTCTGTGCATGCCCTTAAACTTCAGGCCTGGTCCTTAAGGTTGCGAAGTTTGGCTTGTGAAGGAAATAATGAAATTTCAAAAGCACAGGAAACTGCTTGGAAGACCATGTGAATGTTATGTATAGGTAGAATAGCATGTTAGAGAAATTTTCATTTTCGGTTAAATTGAAAACTACGGGAGACTTCTGGTAACTAGAAGAGTTGTTCCTAATGTCCCTTTGGTTCCATTTCTTGGGTATTGAGCTGTCACTTTGAGTTTGGTTTTGATTTTGGAAACTGTGACATAATTGATTACAGTCTCAGTGCCTTGGCCAGAGGGGCAGGATTGGACGGAGCCCTGTTTTCCTTCGGGGCGAGTGCCCTTGACTTTCAGAACATGGGCCCAAGAACTCCTCCCAGATCTTGCTGCCTCCCTGCTGTCTGGAAAGTGCTTTGAGCTAGTCTGACCTGCTCAAAGTATTGATTCTTCTCACCAGGGCAACGTCCTGAGCCCAGCCTGTTGCCCTCTGACCTGGAGGAGGGCGCCTCCTATCACCCCAGCCCACAGCTACTACCCCCAAAAGTCTTGATCAGGTGACCCCACCATCCCCAAGCTAAAGAAATGCACTTCCTGCCCTGGCTGAGTGGCTCGGTTGGATGGCGCGCCGTCCCACACACCAAAGGGTGGCTTGGTCCCCGGTCAGGGTGCGTACGGGAGGCCACCGATCCATGTTCCCCTCTCTCTCTCTCTCTCTCCCCACTTCCTTTCTCTCCAAAATCAGTAAACATATCTTTGAGTGAGGATTAAATATTTTTTTTCAAAAAAAGAGAGAAGTATACTTCCCAGGTTAGTATGCTATTTGGCATCACTATGTTGATCTTTAGCAATAGGCAAATAAATGTATTAACGCTGGCCAAAAAGTTCGTTTGTTTTTTTCTGTAAGATGGCTCTAGTAGTGCTTAGTTGTCTTTACTTCATTTAAAACAACTTTGTTAGATTGTATTGTGACAGCTGTCATGTCAGTGTGCATTAAAAAAAAAACATCAAAATTGGTGAATTTTTGTGTAGCCATTTTAATATTGAGGATGGAAGAAAATACGCAACATTTTCAGCATGTTATGCTTTATTATTTCAAGAAAGCTAGAAAAGCAACTGACACGCCAAAAAAGATTTGTGCGGTGTATGGAGAAGGTTCTGTGACTGATGGAGCGTGTCAAAAGTGGTTTGCAACATTTCCTCCTAGAGATTTCTCGTTGGACGATGCTACATGGTCGGGTAGACTAGTTGAAGTTGATAGTGATCAAATTGAGACATTAGTTGAGAACAGGCAACGTCCTACCATGTGAGAGATAGCCAAATCAATAAAGTTATTGGTGAAAATGAAAAATGTGTCTTTTATTTTATGGGAAAAAAACCTTATGGACTTTTTGTCTAACCAATAATAATGCAAGGAGAATCTATTCAATACCCTCTTTCCCCCCCTGGGAAACGAACTGAGGCTAATTTGCTAGTGTTTTGCACTCATCTTGGCAAGCACTAACAGTGGGATTATGTGCATCTCTTGCCTTTTGTAATGCCACCAGTCACACACAGTGGGTCAGCTGTGTAGTCTCTGCTTTGACATTTTGGGAAACTGAGGCCCAGAACCTAGGCTAGAGCTTCTTGCGATTCTTGATTATAGATTCAGGTGGGGAGAACCTTGCAAGTAAATAGTGACCTAATTCCCATCTAATTTTACCTATTTTGAGTAGCCAAGATCCTTCCCAACTATCTGAATTACCAGTTCAGCCATCCCTGCCCAAGCATTTAGGCCACATTTCCCAAGTCTTACCTAATAAGTGCTCTTTCTTTCAGTAAAAATTTTAGGAAACATTTAGTCTCTGTTTTCCTAAGTGAAAGTCTCTGTGTTACATAAGAATGTGTCGGACACAGCAGACCGGGCTGAAGGGGACACGTGGGGCAAGGCTGAGGTACCATCACATGGTTATTAATTAATGAAGTGCAGTGTTCCTCTTAGTATTCAGCAGGTCTTTGGCCATTGTTATTGATTATGCTGACCCCCACTTTCTTTAAATGAACCTTTGTTTTAGCCTGTTTTAATTTCTAAGACGCTCTTGACAGGATGACCTCATTTAGTTTTTGTTACTTTACTAGGAGATTGATGTGGCTGTTACTGATCTGGCCCATGCAGGGGCAGCTGTGGCTGAGGGGACTGGCATGTTGGCCACATTCCTTACCGATGTGGGCCCAAAGCCTTTACCCAAGAAAAGCCCACCGCCCCTAAGCACCAGTGGTGGGTGCTCTTCCGGGCGGCTGCTTCCTTCCATCCTGTGGCTTGGCTGTGCTCTCGGCAGCCGGGCTTCTGCGTGGCCCACTCGCGTGACCCTCCGGACCGACTCTGTCCAGCGAGATGACCGCTGCAGGCCCGGAACAGCGGCCGGCTGAGGGTGGGTATGGCGACTGCTGACCGCCCCCAACAACACAACAGTTTTCCAGGTTGAAAACAGTAACCCTCTCATCCTGTTGCTGTGACCAAAAGGGTACTGAATTCATGTCTGTACAGATGTGGTTGGCATTTCCCTGGGAGTGCCTGCCCGGTGGACTGGGCAGGCTTAGCCAAACTCAAAATGTCGATCCGAGGTACCTGTGTTTCTCTCGGCTGCAGGCCTTCTGTTTTTCTTTCTGAGTCGGCAATTTCAGGGTCCCACAAGGACTATGATTGATATCACTCAGTTGTTCACAGACTTCTTTGAACCCAGAAAGGTGAGCTCATTAAAGAACATGGGATTTTTTTCCCATCTTTCCTACATTACCTTAATCTCCCTGAGATTGATAGAGCTGGGCAGAGACCAAGCCCTTTCCTTGCAGCTCTCATGGGAAATGCAGTGGTGATTAGAGGGACTTGGCAGCCAGGCAGCAGCACTGAGAAGTCGGTGCAGGACCAGAAAGGCAAAGCTACCCTTGGAGAGCACGCGATTGCCTTTGACAGTGGAGGCTTCTTTTCTAGCCCGTGCTCCCATCTCAGAAAGTGACGCGCAGGTCTGGGGGAGCTTAGCCGAAAGCCACATCGCCTCATTTGTTTCATAGTGGTCATATTTTGCTCCTCAAGTACATGTGGTTCAGCATATGAAGGCAAAGGGTGAAGGGCTGCCTGTTGGAAGGCACTACTGGTTCACCTTGACAGGGCTGGTTCACTGACACTTAGCCAAGGACGGAGAAGCAGCTGTGCCCGAGACTGCAGGTGCATCGTTATTCATATCTCTGAACTGCATGAAATCTGAACGATATACAAGAACAGTGCTAGGGCGCAAGGCTTCTCTTTGTCCCAGACCATGTCCTGCTGAAGGAGAGAGAAGTCTCCGTCCTTCTTTACTCCTGTTACCCTGAAGTCTCGGGGTTTCTTGGACATGTGTTAAGAATTCGAAATATCTCAAAAAACACATTTGAGTTCATAAGCATCAATAATACTCCTGTGCCTTTTCTAATGTCCTGCATTGGATGTTTGACTCCAGGGCACAGGATTATCCTGATGATGTTCGTAGCTTCCAACAACCAGCAGCATATTCTGTGTGACTGACACCAGGCCAGCCACTGGACAAACAAAACTAAAACACTGTCATTAACTTTGTATGGTGTAGGCTAACGAGGTGAGGAAAATGAGGAAATAAATACTGTGTATCCATGTGATAAGTGACTCTATATTACACTTTCCCTCTAACTGAGTCTTCTGGTCAGCTATAGGACATTCTCAGACCTGTCCAAAATATATTTTTTAATTTTGATTGAATTTATTGGGGTGACATTGGTTAATACAATTATATAGATTTCTTTATTTAATTATATTTTATTGATTATGCTATCACAGTTGTCCTGTTTCCCCTTTGCCCCCCTCCAGCCAGAACCACCCAGTCCCTCAGGCAGTCCCCCAGGTGGGTCATGTCCGTGGGTCACACGTGTAAGCCCTTTGGCTCCTCCGTTTCCTGGGCTGTGCTGTGCGTCCCCGTGGCTAGTCTGTGACGGCCTACGTGTGCTTCTCAATCCCCTCACCTTCGCCCCTTCCCCCACACCGCTCTCCCATCAGGCAGCCATGAAAACGCTCTCCGTATCCATAATTCTGTCTCCCTTCCTGTTTGCTTAGTCTGCTTTTTTGATTCAGTAGTTGATAGATATGTATTTACTGCCATTTTATTATTCATAGGTTTGATCTTCTTTTTCTTAAATAAATCCCTTTAACATTTCATATAATAATGGTTTGGTGATGATAAACTCCTTCAGTTTTTTTCTTGTATGGGAAGCTCTTTATCAACCCTTTGATTCTAAACGATACCTTTGCTGGATAGAGCAGTCTTGTGTGTAGGTCCCTGATTTTCATGACTTTGACTATTTCTTCCCAACCCCTTCTAACCCACAAAGTTTCTTTTGAGAAATCAACTGAAAGTCTAATGGGAACTCCCTAGTAGGTAACTAACTGTTTTTTCTTGCTGCTTTTAAGAATTTATCTTCTTCTTTAATCTTTGACATTTTAACTATGGTGTGTGTCTTGGAGTGGGCCTCTTTGCATTCATCTTGTTTGGGACTCTGCTTCCTGGACTTACATGTGTATTTCCTTCACCAAATTAGGGAATTCTTCTTTCATTATATTTTTAAATAGATTTACAGTTTCTTGCTCTTTCTCTTCTCCTTCTGGCACCGCTGTGATACGAATGTTGGAATATTTGAAGCTGGCCCATAGGTTGTTTCCACTATCCTCATCTTTTTGTATTCTTGTTGCCTGATTGGTTATTTTTGGCTTTCTTGCATTCCTAATCATTGGTTTGATTCTCAGTTTCATCCACTCTACTGTTGTTCCCCTGTAAATAGTTCTTCACTTCAATTAGTGAATCTGTTGTTTCTAACTGGATCTTATTTTGTGCCGTCGAGGTCCTCACTAAGTTCCTTGAGCATCCTTATAACCAGTGTTTTGAACTCTGCATCTGATAGATTGCTTATCTCCTTTTCATTTAGCTCTTTTTCTGGAGTTTTGATCTGTTCTTTCATTTGGGCCATGTTTCTTTGTCTCCTGATTTTCGCAGCCCCCACTGTGTTTGTTTCTATGTTATTAGGTAGAGCTGCTTTGACTCTGTGTCCTGGTAGTGTGGCCTAATGTGATAGGTGTCCTGTAGGTTCCAGTGGCATAGCCTCCCTCATCACCCAAGATGGGTACTCAAGGTGCACCCTTAGTGTGAGCTGAGTACACCATACTCTGGTAGTTGAACCTTGATTGATGTTGGCAGATCAATGGGAGGGATTTATCCAGGCCCGTCAGCTATAAGAACTCTCTCTGACCGCTGACCACAAACCTCCACTGTCTGTGAAGGATCAGCTGTGCAGGGGCAGGGTGGCTGTGCTCCAGTGTTGTCTCTAGCTGTCCACTGGGTGCACAGGCTCTGTGATTTCCCAGGTGGTGCAGGCCACGGTCAATCCCCACCTGTGTTCTGCCCAGGGCCACCCTGCCTGAGCTATAAAGCAATCTGAGATGGCTGCTACTTATGCTGGGCTTGGAGATTCCCAGGCAAAGCCAAGCTGGGAATCTAGGCCGGCTGCTGCTTGCACTGGGCCTGGGGCCACTTAGCAAGAGTTATGTGGGCTGGGGGCTCACTGAGGCCAGCTGTTGCTTGTTTGATAAGATTTAGGAAGTTGTCAATCATGAGCCTAGATGAGCCATTCATGTGGAAAAGTCATGGTTAATAGTTTGGATGGGTCCATAAGTTGGGTGGGACAGAATTTCAGGGGCTCTCCAGGGTTGGACAAACAGTGTAAGCCAGGTGAGACTCTCTATGGCACCCCCCTCCCGGCTCTGTGGAGACAGGTCTTAGAAAAGGCACAGTGGCCCCTGCCTGCCTTTCTATCCAGGAGAAAGCTGTCCCCCAGCTCCCATCTTGATGCCAGACACTTCAGTTCCTCCCTGTGTGCCACTGGTGACTTTCAAGCTGCTACCTCAGTGCTGGGGCTCAGAGGGAGTGAGTCTAAGTCTGTGTGTGGGCTCTTTAAGGGCAAGTGCTTGGGACACAGTGAGTTTCTTCCAGCAGCTCGATACCCACTGGTTTTTGAGGACTTATCTTCCTGGCACTGAACCCTGGGCTGGGAGCCTGATGTATGGCTGGGACTCCTCGCTCCTGAGATACCCCTCCCAAATTTTTATCCACCACACGTGGGTGTGGGACCAGCCCATTTTGTGTCTCCACCCCTCCTGCCAGTCTGGATGGATGTGGTTTCTTTAATTCCGTAGCTGTCAGACATCCATTCAGCTCCATTTCTGATGGTTCTGAGTGATGATTGTTCTACATTTTAGTTCTGATTTTAATGTGGTTGTGTGAGGAGGCGAGGCACATTGACGTATGCCACCATCTTGACTGCGGGTCCCCCAAGTATATTGGTTTCAGCTGTACAGTTGTATAATACAACATTGTATTGTGTGTTCACCACCCAAAGTCAAGCCTCCTTCCATCACCATTTACTCCCCCTTTTACCCTTTTCTGTCTCCCTCCAGCCCTCTTTCTCTCTTGTAATCGCTACACTGTTGGCCAAGGTAGACGAAAGGAAAAAATAAACAAAACTAAATAAACTGAACTAAAAAGCTTTTGCACCGCAAAGGAAACCAGCAAAATGAAAAGACACCCACTGATGGGATCGCTTCAACCTTTAAAAAAAAAAGGAAAATAACAGAAAAAGAGACACCCTCAATGCCACTCCCCCACCCCCCATCACTGCCAGCACCTCTTTCCTCTGTATCCGCAGCCATATTTCTCAAAACATTTGTCCACACAGCTGTCCTCTGCCACCTCCCACTCGGCCCTCCCTTCAGCCCAGTTTGGACTCAGATCCGTGATTCCACCAAAGAAGGTCTTCCCAGGTGCCCTGTGGCCTCGCCCTGCTACGTCTAATAGACTTTCTCAGCCTCGTCTTGACTTTTCAGCAGCAGTTGACACTGTTGACCATGCCCACCTTGGTGTGGTCACAACTTTGTCGTCTCTTTTGTGGATCCTTCTCCTCTAGCAACCTGTTCAGGGCTGGGGTTGTCCAAGGCATGGCCTCGCCTCTCCCCAGAGCCCTCAGCCTCTGTGACGCCATATGTTGCTCAGACTTGCTCCCAAGTTTCCATTAGCCACTGGCCTTCTTGACATCTCCACTTGGTTGTCCTAAATGCACCTCAGTCTCAGGATGTCTCAGACTGATCCCATGATCTTTTTCCCAGCTGTGGTTCGCCACAGATTTTCCCATCTCTACCTTTCATCCAGTTGTGCAAGGCAGAAACCCAGGAATCGTTCTTTTTCCTACCTTCTCAACTCCTACATCCCGTATGCCACCAGGTCCCTCACATTTCTTTGAAATTTACCTCGTCTCTATATCTGCTACCCCCATTGAATCCATCTGCTCTTCACAGTGCAAAGTGATAGTTTCAAAACAAAAATGTGCTCATGCTCAGCACCTTTTAGAGGCTGGGAGGGGTTAGGACTGGTCCGAACCTAGGGTGCCCAGGGAAGTGTGGGCAGGTGTAGCTTGGAACACCGGACAGTGGGAGACCTGGTATGTTGTGCACAAAGTATAAATACGGAAGGGATACTTGAAGTGATGAGGGGCCATTGAAGGGTTTTAAGCAAGAGTGTCCCATGTAATTTACATTTTAGAAAAAAGATTGAGGAGGCCCCACTGGAAGTGACTTGGGGAAGGAGCAGTCCCCAGAAAGGGAAATCAGCCAGGAGAATGCTGTGGTGTCCAGGCGAGGCTGCCAGCTCACCTTGGTGTAGGAGGTTATTGTTGGGCCATTTGGGGCCGAAAGGATAAACTCAGACCCCTTGGTCTGGCTCTCAGACCCCCTCCCTCCTTCCCTCCCTTTCTCTTCCCTTCCCTCTTTCACTTCTTCCTTCCTTTGCTTTCACCCATCTGCTTATACATACATACATATAACGGGTCTATATTGGTCCCCTTGTTACCCATCTTTTCTTTTCAAATACTTCCCTTTTGGGCTACCTACTCTCTCTTCATCCTCACAAATGAATTCATGCTCTTTTTTGCACCCAAAATGTTTCTACCCTCTTCTGTTCCAAAACCTGTAGCGTAACCTGGCTCTTCAGATGCCTCCCTGCCCAGTGTCAGTGGTGGGAGAACCTAGAGCTCACCTAGTCTAGGGCCCTCACCTTATGGGTAAGAAAATGGAGGCCAGGAATGGTTTAATGATTAGTGATTTTTTAAAAACCCACCTCCTAGCTGGGTCTGTCACACATTTTTAACTCTACCACACCCTGGGTCACCTTGGACACTTATCCTAATGTTGTTTATCACTTAATTGTGATTGGATTATACTGTTAGAGGAGTATTGGCTCCAGGACCAGATAAGTGTGGTTCAAATTCTAACCCCGACTCCTACCTGCTGTGTGACTTTGGATAAATTACTTGACCTCCCTGTGCCTTATTTTTCTTATCTGGGAAAATTAGGGTAATAATTATACCACCACATAGGGTTTATTGGGAGGACTAATGAGGTCATCCAAGTAAAGTGCTTAAAGCTTACATTTCTCTGTTGTACATGTAGAGAGGATTTCCCCGATCCTGTAAGATAGACAAGGCACTATCTAGGGCTGAGTTGGTCAGAGGGGCCTTTTGGCACAGCCGTGTTCAGCGTTGGTGTTTGGTAAGAGGCATGCTGTGCCTTCTTGGTGGGAGGAGGCCGCCGCAGATGGCAGGTTCTCAGGTCCTCCGGTCAGCAGCTCATCCTTGGCAGCCAGTGCGATGACTTCTGTCTTGCCCCTGGCAGTTTATTTAGTTTCTGCTTAGCTGGGAGCTAGGCTAAGATCCCTTCCAGGGAACTGGGAACATGTCCTGTGCATTTCAGAAAGCTCTGTTTTTCACTCTTTTGGAACCAAAGCCCAGTGTGTGGAAGGGGAAGATAAAGTGGTGGGAGGGGCACATTCCCCAGGAACCAGGCGGAGACACCCTGAGGACACTGGGCAGCAGAGCAGGGACAGTCAGGACAAGGGAGGGCCTGTTATGTAATACCAGCGTGCTTGTCAACAAGAAGCAGGAACATCACTTCCGAGGAGGGAGTTCCCCTCCTGTGCAGAAGCCCCAGACAGAAAGGCCTTACCCTTTGCGAGCAAGCCTGTGTATGTGTTTGGCCACAGAGGTCAGCTGCGTCTGGCTTTGGTTCTGCATGGAGATTTGGGCGAGGGCCAGGATGTGTGTGACATGAGGCTGCTCCCAGCTGTGTCCACAGGCTCAGAAGGGCGTCCAAACATCTGCCTGATGCTGAAGAGGGCAGTGCTATGGGATCCACTCCCAGTCGCCCTGTGCCCTGGCTTGGCGTATTCTCTGGGCCCCTGACTCACATCGACCCCCGTGACTGGAGGCACAGAAAGCTCTGAGTCGGTTTCCTGCTCTTTTCCACATGGTCGCTGGTGTTCCGGGAGCTGGCCCAGGGTCTCACCCAGAGGTGCCTGGAGCACAGACAGGACCTGACTTCCAGTGACAGGGAAGTGTCCCAAGTGAGCAAAGGCTTTCCAGGACACACCCCTTCTTTTCTTTTTCTCTTAACCACTTCCTGTTTACATGGCTGGCTGAGGTTCTGAAAGGGGAAGAGAAAGCAAGGGGGCGCAGCATCTGGGACAGACAGAGGGCTGCAGTGGAAGGGGGTGCTCGAAGCTGAGGGAGAGGGAGGGCGCCTGGTGCTGTTCGGAGAGTGGGAACTATGAGAGGCAGGAAACGAGGACAGAGGAAGTGATCATGTGTAAGCTGGAAAGGGAGAGGGAGACAGGAACTTGAGAAGAGGAAAGGAAGCATCCTTCCTATCTCAGGAACTGAGCTCAGTTCTGCGTGCCCCCCCGCAGTTGGAATGGACACCCGGAGGGGACGGAAGCTCCCACTGAGGTGAGAGGCGAGCCACAGTGCATGCCAAGCTCGATGGGAGCTATTTTTGGACCAGTGCGGAGAGAGACGATATGTACCTCACAGGTCACATAGCCCTGCCCGAGACATCTAAGTGTCCCAGTCCTGTTGAGGGCCAGGTTCGATTCTCTCCCTCACTGGCTACACTGCGCATTCCTGTGGCACACCTCAGGGAGCGCCCCCAGCCAGACCTCAGGCTCCTGGGTGTGGCAGCCTCCATCCCGAGGCTCTGGGGGCCCCCAGGTGTTCTCCCTTCAGGCTGGGTGTGGATTAGATATGCTTATGGGAGCCTTTAACCCTGAAAGTCTTCGATCTGAACTCCCAGAAAGTGCTTTCCCTCCCATTCTCCGAGAAAATCTGCTTCAAGCTTCTACTCCCCTTGCTCCCATTGTTAACGACGATGATGATGATGGAGATAGCTGGCATTTATTGGGCACTTACTATATGCCAAACATCAAGTGCTTTATACAGATTGAGTGGTTTAACTCACACAACTCTACACGCGGGGCATTTTTATTAACCCCATTTGAAAAACGAAGAAGCCAAGATACGGGGGCTGGGGGGTGCGGTAAACATTCCTGCGGGTGAAAATCAGATTCAGGAGGCCAACCCATTCTGAGTCCAGAAATCCTGCACTGGCCACTACACCCTACTGCCCCATTTTCTGACTGGGCCCTTGTATCCTGGCTTCATTCTTCACCCTTTGCATTCTAGGGTTAACAGACTCCTCTTCATTCTTAGCCTATGCAGAAATCCCCACCCGCTCCTTTTCCTAAAACCTGTGATCTCTCTGAACATTGCTGGGGGGCATTTGGGGGGAATTCTGGCCTCCTCCACACCCCAGTCAGCACTGCCTGGCTCCTGGTGTCATCCCCGACCTTTCCCTGTCTGTCACTTACCCCCTCCCTGTCAGCCCAACATTCCACCTCACACTCAACCCCCCCCACACCACGTCCCTCTGTCTGCTTCACTCCCCTGTGGTGAGCTGCCCCGATGCAGTGACTCCTGAGTTCCTAATTGCTCAGCTCTGGCGGCAGCCCCAGCAGTTCCATCTAACATGTCCTGGGTGCCCTCATGTGCCAGACACCGTGTGAGGGCCTATACTCACAGTAGTGCCCACATTGCTAACAGCATCCCCACGAGGAAGACACTGTCCTCATCGACAGGTGAGGACACAGATCATCACACAGGTTTAGTGACTTGCCCAAGGCGATGTAACGAATGATCGGGGACAGATTTGAACTTGGTTCCACAACAGCACCGCAGCCATTCATGCAGCTGGTCACCATGACCTTGAACTCCACTGCTGAAGCTGAAAATGAGCGTCCCCCCGCCCCTACCCCCGCCACAGCCACCAGCACCCTTTAGGGCCACCCTCTCCCGCTCTCTCTCTGCTGAGGTCTCTATAGAGTTTGCCATTCACTCGATTCTTCTAGTTTCCCTCAAACTTTCTCCCTTCTGAATTTCTCTGTAATCAGAAATATGCTCAGATGTCTCCCATCTTCAAAATCCTGTCCTTCTTCCTCCTCATTGCTTCCTGCCCCTGTATGACCAGATCACTTGTGGAGTTGCCTGTGCCACCTGTCACCACTCCCTCACCCCCTACCAGCTGAATTCTGCCCTCGAGTCTCCACGAACTGCGGCAAAACCCAGTAGCCACCGTAGGCATGGCCTTGGCCCCTGCGGAACACTGTGCTCGGGCTGCCTCTCATGCCCCTTTTGGCTTCCAGGCCCCTGGTTCCCCTCCCTCCTTTCCGGCAGCTCCTCCCCCAGCCTGCTTCAAGGGTACCTCTTCCTCTAAATAGCCGGCTTTCTGTTTTATGAAAGGAGGCGAGGGTCTGCCTCTTGGCCCCCAGCCCACACAAGCACTGTTGTGCTGAAGGAAAGCTGTTGAATTCTGTAGAGCTGAAATTCTGTATAAATAGACACATTTACAACTTCCTGTCCATTTAGCTATCAATCATTCTAACAAAGGTAGTGCTAATAATAACTTGCATATGTAGCAATTCACAGCTTACAAAGTGCTTTCACATGCCCTTCAATACCCCATCTATGTGTAATGAAAATATTTTTAGGTCTGTACAATATTAAACAGGCATCATTAAATTCAGCTCACTTTGCCAAGGTGCTGGGACAGCATTCTAAATGAGCTTCGTTTGGGTGAAGGGTCACTGCTTAGGCCTCTGTGCACCGCTAGCCAGGACCGTGTGCCTAGTCTTCCATTCGGCTCTACTGGTGATTGACAGGTTATTGATCCTTGGGACAGAGCCAAGTGACCCTCATTGCTATAATAACGTGTATTCCTAGGGTGTCAGGGAAGATCCAGGGCTGACCAGAAGGTATGAGAAATCTCTGCGTAGGTTGAGGGGAAGGCAGGCGGAGGCCCAGCTGCAAGACCTGAGACATTTGGATTAGGATAAAATGTGACCAGATCTAAAGAGTTTATGACACTATATGGGTCATGTTTTCTAAAGGAGACTAGAAGCTTTGGGCCAATGTGTGCCGCTCTCACGAGCTGGTAGAACCTACTTGCAGGGCAGGTTCCCTGGAAGAGAATCCCATGATTCGACGGCACTGCCTGCCGTTGGTGAGAAGGAGGCCATGGCGACACGTGCCTCATCTTTGCTGTAGCTGCTCGAAGCTGTCTTCCGAAGGTGACGAACGTCCTGACAGACGACATCAGAACCATCAGGGGTGTCGCCAGGGACAGACATTCGGGAGGGGCCCAGAGTTTCTTTCCCAGTTTCGGCTTGCTGCAGCTTTACTCTGGAATTATCAAATATTTGAGGTCAAAGGCCACGCAAAGAAGGATTTTCTGGCGTTCCTCAGCGACTCCCACTTGCTTGCGCACCGCATTGCCGAGGGCTGGGGCTGTGTGCCCCGTCCGCCTTCCACGGTCCCTGCACACTGCTGTCACCACGCCCTTGCTGCACTCTGGCGTCGTGGAGCTTTCAGGAAACAGCTTATGTCTCTGGTGGTGAGCCCCGCTCTTTTCCCGGGAGACGTTCGGGGAACCCTCAGCTCCCGCTGTGTCCCGCCCCTGACTCCCGACTCTCTCCTTGAACCCCAGATCTGGGGCTCGCTCACCTGCATTGGCTGTGGGCTGGGGTTTGGAGCGCTCGGGCCTGCACGGGGTCAGACCCACCCGAAGCAGCCGGTTCACTGGCTGACCAGCCATCCTGGCAGAAAGCACAGAGCAGCGGGCACTCCTGCCTGGGTCACTCGTAGTTTCACTCGGAGGCCCAGCCCCGGTGGGGAGCAGGTTCTCCCTTCGGTACACACATGCTTCAACCAACACCCAGCTCTTCCACAAAATAATATACTACTTCCTCTCCAAATCTTTGACACTTCAGAATATTGTGTCAGGTTATAGTTGGATAATTTCATATTGCTGCCAAAAATGATTCAAGTAGAAAGAAAACTAACACTCACCATTTCAAGCAGAGCGGCACCTCTGGCC
>PVJD01012779.1:0-37740 GCA_004026545.1 Mormoops blainvillei | reverse complement strand
TTATTGTTTAAAATTGAGAATGTACAGCATTTAATTATTACGCTCTTTTTCCGTATACAGTAGCATTTTATCACCCTTGTGAATTCAAAAATATTTCTATGCATAGGAAAACTTGTTATGCTTACCCTCATGAAAATAATAGTATAGTCACTTAAATTGAGATACTACTTTTTAAAAACATTCAATACAATAAAAAATAAAAAAGGAAATGAAGAGTAATTAAAGCTGATTCTAATTTTTGTTTTACTCTGTGCATAATTTGGTACTTGCATAGGGTATACCTGGCAAACTAGGGCCTGTTTCTAGTACTTTTAAAAGTATTCTTGGCATGCTTCTTTTAGACGCCGTACTGTTTTTGAAAGGGTAGGGACCTGCATCATGTAAGGGAGACCAGCAGGCCGCGAATTAGACCCAGAGTCCCACCATGTTGAGTGCTAACGTATTCAGGTTTGCAACACAACTTTGGAAACTCTAGTGTAAATTAATATCTGTTCTTTATGTGCCTTTCTGGGATATTTGGATATTTAAAATAAGGATGTAATGTGAGTCAAGAACCTTTAAGGGACACTGCCACATAGGTAGAAACAACTTTTGAGGTATTCAAAGCTCCCCTTATGGATTAAGAAGAGCAGTTATTTAGGGCCTGTTCATCTTTTGGAGGCTCCATTCTTAGCACAAACCTGCTACCAGTGAGCCATCTAGAATTTTCACATTGTTGCTGCTGAAAGGCCGGCAGTGGGAATTTGAAGAGTATTTCAGTAATCATGTAATGGATCATAACTGAACGCTGTGTTGGAATATCGCCCGAAAACATATGTCATGTTTTGGGGGGCTGGGTTGTACATAACACACTGTATTTTCCACCTTTCTTTGTATCGCATGTGTAGATTTAATAGGCAGTGAGGGGGAATAGGATTTTAAGGGGCCGTGCTTTGTTCTGACATAAATACCTGTTCCTTATTTCTTGACTAAGCCCTATGGGAGGCTGTTTGTAAAGGTATCTTTATTCTATGAAGAACATTATTTTCATGGTAGTTCTGTTCAACCAAGTCACAAGACTGTAGCACTGTCTCTATTCTTAAGTAGAATGTTTATTTACATTTAGCCAAAACATAGGATACCAGCATATTATAATAAACTGTACACAGAATAATACTCATAATTATGATATGTTCATCATTCACTTGTAGCAAAATGGAGTATTTAACATTGGTCTGGAAATGGCAAAAGCCCAGAAACGGAATTCCAAGATGATCTTTACCATGTCTTCTGAGATTATTAAAATCGTAGTGCTGTTAACACTAGGTTGCAGAAAGAAAAGTTAACCATCGATGATGTAGCTTCTCTTTCCCTCCTTTTTCTTTTCTTCACCCCCAGTCTCTTTGGAGCTAGTGATGGTTGGTTGGAGAGCCCCAGCCCTGCTTAGAGACTGTTCAATTTAGAGGGAGACCCTCACCCTTTGTCTCTCCCCGACTGCTTGTGAGCACCTGCCACGTTGCTGGTCCTCGCAGAGCCCCCGGAAGTTACATGCGCACTCATACCGTCGGCTGCCCCAGCTCTTTCCTGGAAACCGTAGTGGAAACTGTGTTAACAACTACAGTATTTTTCCCATAAGAACACTGAATTAAAAATCAAATATATTGATGTATATTAATCAACATTAGTGACTTAACATTTTAAAAAGAGCCCCTAAAGAGAGATTTGGAGATTTAAAAAATGGTTTACATCGATTACAGAATTATTTCCAGGTTGTTAGGCAGACTGAAAATAAGATGTTTCTTGTAAAAATAATTGATGCGTATTTAAAATATTGTGTAATGTGCTTATATTTCTAGACTCGATGACTGTCTATTGATCTGTCTTGTATTTAAAGAAGAATTCTCTGCCCTTACCTTTGCTGTGGTACAAATCAATGAAATCCGTTCGCAAGTGAAACGTACTTCCATGGGTTTATGCACATTTAGATCAAACCTAGAATTTTTTTAAGGTCACTCAATTGGGTAGTAGCACATATTTCCCAGAATTATTAATGTTCATAAATAACAGTGTCTTGATGGGCTGCAGATAACATATATTGGGGGTTATTGCAATGCCCAGAAAAGCGGCTGTGACTTTACTCCTTTCCCTCCACTCAACAAAAAAAAAATACTGAAAAACAAATAAGTGAGAATCATAGTATCATCAGGAATGTTTTCAGTCTGTCAGACCTGTGAAAAATAAATAAAACTCTGTAACTTTATTGCCGATTAATGAAATGACATTCAGTGTCCTCACTTGTGATAGATTTTTATCTGGCCACATCACAGAAGACCTCTATTAGATCTAGCTTAAATTCCACTGATCGACCTAAGTAACAGGAAAGCGCCAGCTATAGGAAGCATCCAATGGGTAAATAAAGTTACATGTGAATTATTTTGCTAGCAGTTATTGAATTGAGAAACATTATGAATAGGTGTGGATATACAGCTTTGGAAAGGTTGCTGAAGGATATTTGTCTTATGTAATAAATTCTCCTAAAGCAAATACAGGCATCCAAAATCATTCCATTATTTGTAAGTCTTTATTTAAATACCATATAGAGAGTAATAGGTGCTTGTGTTTGATGGTGATGGTGGTGGCTGTGGATTTTACAATGAAAAGCGCTTTCGAAGGACTGACCCAGACATTTTCTTCTGTTCCTGTTTCTCACTTTATACAGTCCTGTAAATAGAAATCTAGATCATTAATCCAAAGTAGTGTTAGTTTACAGCTAACTTCTTTAATTCTTCATAGCCACTACCTGCTTTTCCAACATGTAATTTTATAATATTCTAGCCATCCTGTGGAGAAATGTTTGCACAGAGAAGCATATTAAGGCTAACGAGACAAGCCTGGGAGCTGGGAAGCATTGGAACGCCATGCCCTGCAGCCCTGACCCTTATTCTTGCTCTACCCAACTCTCTGTGAATTCAAACCATGTTCAGTAGCGCTGCTTTTAGAATGTGAGGTTGGCCTATAAATGGTACAGCCGGGGGAGAAGCTGAGTAAAGATGAGAAAGATATAAATAATATCAATATTTCTCATGGTGTTTGACATGTACTTCATATGCTTTTGGGAAGTGATAATTACCAGGCCATTTATCACATAGATTTAACACAAAGCTTCAAAGTTTCATCCCTGAAGTGATTTGGGATGACAAGCATAAGAATCTCTTAATCTTCGCTATGGATGGTGAAAGAATTAGAGATGTGTAATTAAAGTATTAATTATTCATCAGCTAATGACCAGAGAGATGAATGATGAAACTTCCCACACCTTATTTAATGAATTATATGTGGTCACCATGCCATTCAGTATCAAAATTATGGTTTGTAAAAATATAATTTGCATTTTATTACTTATTCTGTACTATAGACATATAAGTGTTCTTACTTACTTGACTTTTTATTCTAATTTAGATGTTTTGCTGGTTTTATCTTCTTTAGCAGGTAGTCGCTTCATTTCTAGAATCCAGTAGTATGGAGAATGATCAAATAGGACTAAGGCAGTAATGGCTCTTGGGTGTGGAGAAAGATACATGGTGTGCGGTATGTGTGTATGTGTGTGTACATGACTGATTCTAAGACTAAAATTATCTTGATATACTATGGTAATGCAGAACTGAAACCAACAAGGCAGTATGACAGTGGTATAGCTATTACATATAGTAGTTCTATGAAAAATCAGTTGTACAAAGACAGAATTGTCACATAAGTTAGACAGGCCCATTATAACCTAAGTGTTTTGTGGCTGGTAAAAATAATAAGGCTCTTTCACAATGCTTTCTTAAAATAGAGAGTGTAGGTTGTAGAAGGTAATAGTACTCACCACTGGCTTACTAACTTTTGCGATATTGTTTTCAGTTATCAGACACAGTTGAAGGAGGACAAACAGAAAACGAAAGCTCATCTAAAAAAGTTAGATGATCTGTGAAATATTTGGAGACCTTGCAGTTGAAAGAATCTTTGACTGTTCTAAATGTTGCGAATCCACAGAAAAGAAACCTTAGAGGAGATACACTGTGTTTATATATGTGAAGGAATGTAATGGGGATTAGATTGTAGAGTAGATTTTGTTCCGTTGCTCTGAAACAGAACGCCACAAGCTACAGCTCTCCAGTTAGAAAATGGGTCATCTCTGAGTCATGAGGTAGTGTTTCCCTGCTAGTGTCATCTGAGGCTCGATACCATTTGTCAGGGATACTATAGAAGAAGAAGGTGCATAAATTAACCCTTGGGCTCCTTCAACTCTAAGATTTCTTGAATCTGGTTATGAACCTGAATCATTACCAGCCCTGTTCCAGAGCACACTTGATAGTGAGATTTACCATCCCTGTTAAAAAGCTTTAAAAGTACATATTCTTAAACTATTAAAATAGACACAGTAGGTGGTTAAGAAAAACAAAGTAGGTGGAAAGAAAAATGTTGACTGATTTATGTCTTGACTTTTAAAGGCATCTAGGATGCCTAAAAAGAATTTTATTGTATTTACTGCATCTGAAAATTTTTAACTTATTGAAATGCAATATTTCCTTTTTTCAGGTTTTTACTTCCACTTACTGCAACAGCAGAAAACTGTATTCTTACTATTTACCCATATATGGCAGTTCATCCTGGTAAGGAAAACCTTATTTTATACAATGGTAAGTGTATGACTCTTTTCTCTCCAACTTCCACTGTATATGTTCGTGTTTTCCAAGGCTGACATCTGAGTAAAGTAACCTTAAAAATTAACAGATGTTTATTGAACTCCTGCCATTGTCAGGAGCCCTGTTTAGTATTGAGAGTAGAATGTGGCAGTCTCTCTTAATTCTAAAAGTCGACAACCTAGTGAGGGCCACATGAATAAAGTAATACAGCCAGGGTGGAATTAAGAGTTCTGTGTATGAGTGAATTGAAGTATTGGGTATATAGTGGTGGTGCAGAGAGGTTAATGCAGACGCCAGGGGTCCAGGATGACTTTATAGAAGAGATGACGTTTGTGTAGAGCTCTTCAAATAATGGCTTTGAACAGGATGATTGAGGCAAAGGGAAGTATAGCAAAAGCGCGGGGTGTGATGGGAGACACAAGGCAGGCAGCGTACGTACGGGCAGAGCCACATCACTGCACCTTTGTTCTGTTCCAGTGGGAACCGTCTGCGGGTTTTGATTATCAGTGGTTTAGAAAGGGAGCAATTGTTGGAATGTGATATGAATTAAACTGAGAGAGAGAGTGGTCAATTAGACTCACCGGGATTTGCTACAGGGGAAATGGTGAGAAAAGATAAGAATAGTTAGAAGAGAAGCTGCTGAGCAGGGAGAGACAGAAGAGGATAATGGATGGAGTAAAGCTCAGAGGAGAAGAGAGGATGGAGAGGGAAAGGTTTCCTCTGTGTGTCGACTGTCAAGGCCTTAAGTTTTCAGTGATGAGTTGGAGGTCTTTTCTGTGTTTTTAACACATTTTCCCATATTCTCCACTTCTTCAAATGTTTATGAGTCCTGTGAAATCTATTCCATCCTGCTCTGCCTCAGTCCCAGGATATGACCTTTTCTCTGACTTTATAGAAGAAATAGAGACCACCAGGCAGAAACACTGTGAACTTCAAAACACCAAGTGTGCGTTGGAACCCATTATCTCTTCTGTCACAAAGCCAGGAGTCAAGACCCTCTCCTGTTTAGGCCAGTGCTCGATCTCAACCCCGTTATCCAGGGACCTTGCTTAATCAACCAACCTGGCTTGCTCTTCCCTTCAACTTCTGCCTCCCTCTTGGCTCCTTTGGGGGAGTGTGCAGGATGACAACTGGGAGAACGGAGACAGTATTCTCTCAGTGGACTGGCCCGCTCTCAAAGAGGAAAGAAGGTAGATTCAGGCCATACATGCTTGATTTATTTAGTCTTTCCAAACTTACCAATCAGATGAACTACTCAGTTTCTCAAGGAGAGGGAGAAATGTAGCAAAGGAAAGTAGACCTTTAGAGTAGGCTTTTAAGAGAAGGCTTGAACAGGAAGGAAATGTCAGGGGTGAGGAAGATAAAGTTCCATTATACTGCTGCACCTTCACTACTCAGCAGCCATTGATACTGTTGATTATTCTCTCTCTCTCTCTCTGGCTAATATATTTTATTTTGTATTTTTCTAATATATTGGGCAGGGTAGGATGGAGATTTCAGATAAAACAGCATAGAAAGAACAATGGATGAAGAGTCATAGAACCTGGGTGGAAATTCTATTTTGTGTGTTAACCTCACAATTTGCCATTTGATTTTGTCTTTAATTCTTAGGTCCTCAAACATCTGTTATTGAACAAAATGTGCATGGTGAGGGAGTAGTAGGGTACTAACAATATGTGCTAATCTATTTCAAAAGGCTTTTCTGAGGACTCATAGACTGTAAATACCTGGAAAGTATTGTTATTGTTTATTATTATTATTTCATTGTTATTGCTATTATAACTTATTATTTTATTGCTTTATTACTCTTATGTTTTTCATAATATCCTTCCAGAGAGTAATGAGGGATTACTGTGTAAAATATTGCTATCTCTTTAAAAGAACAGAAAGGAATCAAATCTTCATGTTCATAGGATGATTGAGTACAAAGCGTATGGGTTAAAAATAATGCATTTGTTTGGGTAATTATTGCTATAGAAAGACATCATGATTCTTAAATACCCTAAAGTCTTTATAAATCTATATAATAATAATTTATAATATATATATTTAGTGCTTTCTGCCAAGTGCCTTATATTTATTTCATTTAGTCCTTTCAACAAGTCTGAATTTTATGCTCTTAATAATCTCACTGTACAGATTAAGAAAATGACTCATAGAGAGGAGAGGTTGAGCAACTTGCGCCAGGGAATACTAACCACATTTGTGAGACCTCAGAACCTACACACTTAGTAGCTATTGCACTCTGGACTAGAGTATGTTATTTTCAGTAAAGGTGAACTCTTATGACGTGTTAAGTATATCCAAAAGGAAAACAGAATGATTTTCTTGCTATAGCTAATGTGCTAAATAAAAGCCATTATATGAATCACTGACTTAATAGGAAAGATATAGGTGTGGGTTTGTACCCAACTAGGACCTGTGTACAAGTAAGTGGGTAAGTTGAAATGATATTGCCTAATGCATACACAATGATTCATTCTATCGTTGAATTCCCTGAGGCTCACTTCTGTGAAGTTTATAGTGGTATAGCATTCTGGAGCTATGTGCACCTACTGGATAAGGTTCTCTGGCAAATTCTGAATGCCTTTGTACTGAAAGAGTAGAAGAAACTTAGTATATATCAGCATGTTTATATGTGTTTTTGCTCATAAAGTAATTCTCGCAACAGATTCATGAGCTCAGAACTTTTGGTTTCATTTTATGGATAAAAACATACATTGCAGAGAACTTGTGTGATATGCCCATGGTTTAACAGCTGAGGAGTTGTAGAGCCAAGCTTTCAAATTAGATCTTTGTAACTATATAGGCCATGATGTTCTGATAGAATTACATTACAAAACTATGTATAAATATCTGTATACTAGAGACAGTACTTCACTTCCCCCTGAAAACATGTATTACCCTCTTTTTCTAAATGTAGTGATGCCAAGCCTGAGAAGAGATTATTTGTTGGTATGTGGCAAAGATATAGCGTACCACTCTGCCCAGTCTATAACACGATCTGTTTAAAATTATTTCATTAAAAGCTTTGTTTGTATTCAAGTAATAAGAAATACAAGAAAACCATGAATTTATAATTCATTTTAAGTGTGTCATCTGCTTTGGGAGCTCTCTCCAATGATCTAAAGCACAGATTCTGTAATATTTTTGCTTCACAGTATACTTAGTATCTCGGTAATTTTCCCTTATACCAAAAGATGTATTAAGCAGTTCCATTTATGAAATGGTTTGGTCCAAAACCTATGAGTTGTAGTATATGTGATAACCAGTAGATGATATAGTGATATTTAACTCAAATGCTGAATATCCTGCAGAGAGCCTGTGAATTTGCTGCGATATCCCAGGTGGCCTCTGACCACAGTTTGGGAACTGTCGACCTGGGGGATTGTCTTCTACTTACCGAGCTGGGATTTAATGTCGCCTATCTTAGAAAGAGATGAGCACAGAAAAATATGTGAATCTGATAAAATTATTTGCAATTAACTATGCAAATAGTTTTTTCCTCTGGATATGGGAAGTACTGAAAAATTTTTGTTTTATTGAATGGACCAAACCAAATGAAATAATTGAGGTTTTTAAATGAATTGTGGTTGTGCCCTTAAATAGGGCAAATTTTTAAAAATAGAAGCAGTTCATTTTCTTGAAAATTTCTCAAGGATTAACTCAAAGTGTTTTGTTTTTTTGAAGTCCTTCACTTGGATAGAAAGTCACTTTGAATCTGAAGCCAGTATTTTGTTTCTGTAAGTTTTTTAGCTAAGATTTATGTGTAACAAGTAAAGCAAAAGAATTGTTAAAATATTTTACATATCTAATGGAAAAATGAATGGTTCCATTTTGGGGACTGTTTTCACATACTATTATGGCAAGAAGAAAATTTAATGTTTTTTATTGTAATTCATCTGTTTTAAAGCATTTCTGTTGGATATTTGAAAATAAATCTATTTTCTCTTTTATTTCAAAATAAGAGTCAGTTGGATCAGAATATTTTTGAGAGCCTAGAATAATTTGTAGAATGAACTCTGTCTACCTATAAACTACAATAACTGATAGAATATTTTACTCTGTTCAAGT
Source organism: Mormoops blainvillei (assembly GCA_004026545.1). Classification (NCBI taxonomy): domain Eukaryota; kingdom Metazoa; phylum Chordata; class Mammalia; order Chiroptera; family Mormoopidae; genus Mormoops; species Mormoops blainvillei. The sequence goes on along the minus strand of PVJD01012779.1, from coordinate 28,999 downwards.
AACTGTTTTTACAAAAAACATGTAAATTTTAGGAATGGAATCGTCTGAAACAGTGAACTCAGAGGGAAGTGAAACATCAAAGGAAGAACATGATAGATTGATGGAAAACGAGGAGGAAAATAAACAGTTTTCTCCTGAACCAGGAACTTATGCGTACGACTTCTTTCAGAAGGTTGTAAATGCAGCTCAGACCTGGTTCAGCCTCTTCGGCTGGCCTGAAGGACCACATTCGTTTTCTATCCCAGAGACTATAAGAAGGTGACAGTTGCATGTTCCTCTGAATCCCTCATTACGTATCATGTGCTAAAATATCATCAATTTATTGGGGTTGTTTGAAGTAAAATACAATATTAAATAATTTATTCTAAACTGATAAATCACAAGACTATTAAGAAGTGGACAAAGATGCAAATATAGATTCTTTTTAAAAAATATTTTGTTTATTTTTTAGAGAGAGGGGAAGGGAGGGAGAAAGTAAGGGAGAAAAACATCAATGTGCAAGACAAACATCGACATCGTTTACCTCTTGCATGCCCCCAGCCAGGGACCTGGCCTGCAACCCAGACACATGAAGATTTTCAGATGCCCTGACTAGGAATTGAACCAGTGACCTTTCAGTTCTCAGGCCGGTGCTCAGTCCACCGAGGCACATCAGCCAGAACTAAATTCTTTAGTATACATATATTTTTCTATTCCTTTGAAACATCCAATGGTTTTAGGCACCACCGAAAATCTCTGAACTTGTGTTCTCATTTGTCAAACACAAAGGGTAAACTATGGCTAGGAAAAGCCCTTTTAAACTTGAAAATATCAGCCCTGGATTTAGACTATAGTCACTTAGACAGTGGTATTGGTGAACAGGAAGTGTCAGTTTCTTTGACACTATCCCTCCTTTGATACTACATTTACCTCATGTGTTGTTTTATTACTCCACGTGTCTAAAATGGTTAAACCACATCGGTTACCTCAAGTCACTTAATTCTGTTGTTCATTTAAACAGGAAGTCAGGCACCTCCCTTATTATTACGTTGCTGATGCAGTGGTTCTCAGCTCTCGTGCCTCCTTTCTTAGCACTGGTGTAACTTGAACCATGGGGGCGAGTGCTAATCCCTAGCAAGAAAGGCTCTATTAGAATTTTTGCATCTGTATTTAGGGGTGACCTAGGTTACGTTAAGTCTATAGTTTTTCTATAAGTTAACTTTTTCAGTTTTTTAAATTAATATTACAATATCACCTTCATAGAACACTTTCACTAATATTCCCTGTTTGTCTATGGTGAGAAAAAAATCAGGGTAGCACATACCCTGAAAATTTACCAGCTTGACCATAGTAAAATCACCTGAGTCCAGGGAATTCTTTTTAAAAGACTACTGAATTATTTTTAGAGAGAGGGGAAGGGAGGGAGGAAGAGGAGAAAAACATTGATGTGAGAGAGACTCATCAGTTGCCTTCCTCTTGTAAGTGGCCGAACATGGGACCTGCAACCCAGGCTCGTGCCCTGACAGAGAATGGAACCTGCTATCCTTTGCTTTGCAGTATGACACCCAGCCAACTGAGACTCACCAGTCAGGGCACTCCAGGGAATTTTTGAGAGAAGTTATTCTGTTACAACTTCTCAGTTTTTTGTTTTGGTGTTTGTTCTACTGAAAAGTTTACCTGTTTTGAGTAATTTTTAATGATTTCATTGTTTTGGTAAACTCAAGGGAGGTATGTTTTACTTAAATATCACTTTTATGACAAATTGGTGTCGAATTCATGTGAGTCTTTCAAAACGTTCATTTTGTGATAAGTATGATTATGAACCATAGTTTGTATTCTTTATATCAGTGTTACTTTTAATTTTAATTAATTAATTAAAATTATTGGGGTAACATTGGGTAATAAAAAGGGTTCAACTATACAATTCTATTAATACATCACGTCTGTATTGTATTGTGTGCCCACCACCCAAAGTCAAGCCTTCCATTGCCATATATTTGACCCCTTCTACTCTTCACACTCCCATCCCCCTTCCCCCTGCTAACCACCATACTCATGTCTGTGTCTATAAGGCTTTGCTTGTTTTTCTTCTTTGTTCATTTGTGGCTTTCAGTTTTATATCCCACATATGAGTGAAATCATATGGTTCTTGACTTTTTCTGTCTGATTTATTTTGCTTAGCACGATATTCTCAAGAGCCATCCATGCTGTCGCGAATGGCAGCATTTTATCTTTCCTTATGGCTGAGTATTTCATTGTATAAAAGGACCACATCTTCTTTATCCAGTCCTCTGTTGAAGGACACTTTGTTTCCATGTCTTGACCACCGTGAATAATGCTGCAGTGAACATAGGGGTGCAGAGAGCTATGTGAATAAATGTTTTTACATTTTTGGGATAGTTCCCCAGGAGAGGGGTTGCTGGGTCATATGGTAAGTGGAAGAGCCAGGATCTGAGCAACGGTAGTCAGACCCTTACCTAAATCAATGTTCTTTCCCCGGTAGTATGTGATACAGACCTACTAGCTAGCAAACTGGCAAGCTGCCATTCCAAATGGCCCCTTGGGCACTTTTTATTTGTCAGTATAAGCTAGTAACAGATTTGTGACTGATTGGGTGACTGATTGGGTGGTGGGCACACTGATTGCTAGCAAATAGTATAGTATTAGGTATTTGAGAAACTGTAGACAGCAAAATTGGTTGGCATTTTTCACTTCATTAAAAAATTAGCATATGTAACAACTTGGTGTAGAAAGTGTCAGAAAATAGAGATTGCATTGTCCTATTTAAAGAACAGGGAAATACATGGGAACAATAGATCTCTGGACTTTATCTTTAAACCGAGAATTTGTACTCATGAGACCAGTGTGTAAGATGTGCCCTTTTAAGTATTAAAATACAAATATGAGAAAATATGTATAAATTTGTGTATAAACATGTGTGATGAATGTTTGAAATATACCATGGGAACTATTATAGGCATTATTATCTTTATATTATAAAAAAATGAGTTCATGGAATTACACTGCCAGTAGGTGATGGGTCCCGGATTTAATCCTTATACTGTTTTTCCAGAGCGCTTACATTTTCTAGTCACAGTGTAATCTTTCAGACACTTGACAGTTTCAACATTAGATAATTATATGTGTTTAAAACAAGGTGACGGAAAGCTCTGGGGTTATTTAAAAATCTGATTTTTACTAACATAGTAGCGGGATAAATGCATTTTGTAATTTCTTTTTTGATTAGTAATTTGGAATAGAATTTTATTTTGTCATTGAACATTTTTTTCCATAATATAACATTTCGAGATTTAAAGAAATTTTAAAAATAATTTTCCCATAGGGATGTGAATAAAATGGAAACCCTCCCACCAGTCCCATTAAAGGAAGACATCCCCAAACCGAATGAGTCTTTAAAATATAATAAAACCATTTATGATGTAATACGCCACTTGAGTGGGAAAATGCCTGATGGAATTCATCCTAGTCAGGCTTTACCTATGGATTGCACTGAAAGAGTGATTCAGCTTTATATGCAGCATTCCTCAGTTCTTGACTTTCTCAGGTAAGTGCATGGATATGCTAATTTAATAATGTAATTATGACGGGTAGATAGATAACTTTAAGTATAGATGAGTAGGTAGATAGCTGGATAGATTTTGATATTACTTGTTTTTTAAGAAAATATTTACTAAATTTTCACAATATACATAACCCTGTAATATATAAATTGGAAAAATAATAGCAAAAAAAAGCATTTTATAATTTATTGAATTTATAATCTAAGGCAATCACTCTCAAACTTTATCATCCATCCCAATCATTAGGATGACATGGTGAATACGTTGCTGGCTTTTACCTACAGAGTTTATAATGTTAATTTGCATTTATAACAAATTTCAGTTGATACTGATACTTCTGGTCCATGGCTTCATTCTGAGAATCCTCGTTTAAGTCAAGTATATAAATCCATTGAACAAAAAAGGAGTGAAACCAATAATTTGGTTTCAGATTACTGTTAGTACAATCTGAAGTTGGGCACTGTGAACTTTTAGTCTTCATAAAGTCTTTTAATATTAAAATAATGGGCCGGTGAAATTTTCCGTAAATGGTTGATAGAAAATATAGGAAAAATACTTGTCATCATAACTTCTATGTTCCTCTGCAAAGATTAAATGGCAAGTGGACAAGAAATGGAAAAGCAGTGCTCATTAAAATCATAAGGGGAATTTTACAATATCTAGCACTACTTCTGCCTACATTCCCCACATTCATAGGCGGTGTTATTTACTCCATTTTCCCATGCTCCTGTATCAGTAAAATAGTATTTGTTACTGGTAATTACTTATGCATTAGGGTTACTATATGTTGAAATAATGTTACTGTGTTTTGTATTTGGCTTCCTTGTGTATGGAATCTGCCCCATAGATGGCTGGAGATATTCATGTTCCTTAACAGGAGTGGGGATGGAGGATAAGAAGAGGATACTTATAGCAGGAATGCAAATGAAAGATGTGGTGTTCAGTTTTTAAAATTTCTATATCAGACTTTTTTAGTCCCTAGCAATACTGTGGTCTTAAAAATTAGAAATGGTACTGAGCAAAATACAGTAGCTATTCATTACTTAGATTCTCACTATCATGGTAATAGCCAAAACTAGCTTGAGTTTCCCGTCCCTTGGGAAAGATCTAGAAGTTTCTGAGTCATTGAAGGTGATTGAGTGAAGACCATGGCAGTTTGTTATAGGGGATGCTGGGTTCGCAACTAGAGAGGCAGAAAGGTGGCTGGTCCGAAGCCACAATGTGAATGACAAATGTATGAGAGACAGAGACTGACTGAATAGGTTTTGAGGGTCCCCTTGGTCCTTGATGGAGCTAAGAGGTGACATACAGGATCCCTAACTCAGGCCTCAGCAGCCGATGCCCACATGGCCGCTAGGCTTCAGGCAGAGAGGGGACATTGCCAAAGAGACTGAGCATCCGGAAAACTAGTCACAGATCTTCATGTACAGATACAAGAGTCCCTCTCACCTGCCTCCTGGAAGCCCAAGTGCAGGGATGATCCATGTCCTGAGATGATGCCGTATATAATGTGGGGATTCCTCCTTTATAAAATAACATCAAATTAAAATACAAAACATTAGATACATGGCTTTAGAAGTGGCTCATACAAGTGAGGAAACCTGAAGTTAAAGCTTTATTTACTTGACAATAAAGCTACCTCTTCCCAGATGCTGTCTGGTGGTGGGTAGAGGAGGTCTGAAATTTGGATTGTTTATCCCTTAGAACAGAATTACCATCAAGAGATATGTGAAGATTCAGGTCTGCACTTTCTCTTCCTCCATACCCAATCCGAGTGGGAGAATGACAGAAATTCTATCATGTAAGGAAAATAGCACAGCACAGACTCACGCATGAGTCTGTGCACCTCACTCGTTTTTGAGCATGTGAGCATGTGAGGGCAGGAACCACATCTCATTCTTCTGGCAGCTCTTAACACTCAGGGTCACTAACAGCATAGAATGGGTCCAGTGGTCATTAAATATTTATTCACATTTTCTTGCACAGAGCATTGCTTTTTGAGCTCCTCTCCTAAAAGGAATAAAACTTTAAAATTGAGTCTCAGAATAGTCTAATAGGAACAAGGACAATTTTGTGATACATAAGATTAAGCAGTAAAGGAAGAAAAAGTAAAGCACTTGTATTCCAGGAGGGAAGATGTAACCAGTGAGAGAGTCAAGTTAGAGATGATTAGAGTGGATACTATGAATGTTATACATTGAACTTTATTTATAATATTAAACTATGAACTCTTAGGAATGACTTTAATTATTAAGGTATTTATTCCATTATACCTGTATTAGTTTTCTAGGGTTATCATAACAAAATACCACAGCTGGGTGGCCTAAACAATACAAAATTATTTTTTTTCAGTTCTGAAGGCCGGACGTCCAAGACCAAGGTGCAGGTCGATTGGGTTTCTTCTGAGGCCTCTCTGCTTGGCTTGCAGACGGCTGCCTTCTCTCCTGTCCTCACATAACATTTTCCCTATGTGTACATACCCCTAGTGTCTCTCTGTGTGTCCAAATTTCATCCTCTTATAAGCACTAGTCAGATGGGATTAGGGACCACGCTAACGGCCCCATTTTACTTTAATCACTGCCTTAAAAGCCTTAACTCCGAATAGTCACATTCTGAAGTACTGAGGGTTAGGGTTTCAACATACGACTTTAGGGGGACATAATTCATCTCATAACAATACAATACAATATGTATTGTATTATAAAAATATGTAATTGGTTATAGTTTACAATAAATTTTGTATTACTATATGTGAAATAATATGCATAATATTTCTTGTGATTTGTGCCTGTTATGGACTGAATTGTGTTCCCCCAAAGTTCACATGTTGAAGTCCTCACCCTCAGTGTGGCTGTTTTTGGAGACAGGACCATTAAGGATGTAATTATGTTAATGATGTCATAAAGGTTGATCCCTAAGCCCCTAAAACTGGTGCCTTTATAAAATGAGGAAGAGACACCAGAGATCTTTCTTCCCCCTCTCTGTGGGAGTGCAGAGAAAAGGTCAAGCGAGGACACAGCAAGAAGGCGGCTACTGCAAACTGGAGGAAAGGCCTCGCCAGCAAGTGCATTTTCAGGCATCTTGTACTTGGACCTTTTGCCTCAAGAACTGTGAGAAAATAAATTTCTTTCGTTTAACCTACCCACTCTGTGGTACTCTCACTATGGTGGCCTGAGTAGATTAATACAGTGTTTAGTTTCCTCTGATATAATTTCGTTCATTTAAAACCAATAATTATTTTATGTGATTAGTTTTCGTTAAAAAATTTTGTTTTGATTTATAATTTCTGTAATAAAAAACTAAAACAGAAGCAGAATATAAACACTGTGTACCTTACACTGAAACTATAAAGTAGGATAATGTAAAGCTACTATAACTCTTTATTTCTAATTCCATTAATTTTTTTTAAATTGTTCATTTACCAAAATAAATACACTTAGGAAAAAACAACTTACTTCCCTTTACAAGTAAATTCAATTCCGTGTGTGATGTTACTTCTTTTATCTTTAAAACTATACCTCCTTACTTGTGCATGCCCATTATGATGTCTTATTTAATGGAATTGCATCTAAGAATGAAAATATTTCAAAGCAAGTAACTGATTCTGAAGTAAACTCAGTTGGGGTAAAAGTGCATGGCTTTTGAATCAGGTGGATGAAAGCCTAAATTCTAGCTCTTTTATACTCCTGTGAGTTTGCACAAGTTACTTAACCTGTTTAAGCCCCAATTTCAATATCTATAAAATTGAGGGCTATAATTCTCAAACTTGGTTGATTAAAGAATACAGATAATAAAATATGTAATATATGATGCATAGTAGATGAGAGTGATGATGATGAAGTGTAATAAATGATGATTAATGGCTTTCATGTGCTAAAATATTTTCTTAAATTATTCTAATACAATAACCATTAGTGACATAATGAGAACTGTTTCTTTTGATATCACTATTATTGAAATAGACTATTAAAAAAAACTCTTCTTCTGTTAGACATAAATGCCTGTTGACATAAAAATGCCAGAAAACCAGTATTTATTAGCTCTGTCTTGTATAAGATAAATGGAAACGTTATTTATGCTTTTATAAGTTTAAAATCAAAGGCATATGAGTTTTGTTTTAATTTTACCACTTAATGCTCTTGGTCCTTGATTGATCCAATAAAGTAAATGCTTTAATTTAATAAAACCAAAATTCTAATGCCATTCTTATTTTAGAAGTTAGTTGTGCTTTTAAAATCTATTGGAATATTAACAAAAGGGGGAAGTTCGGGTACTCAACAAGATCTTTATTGTTTGTGCAATATAGAAATCAAATAGCTTTCTAATAGCATCAGTAAACTCCGTCATACTTGTGGTAGTCATGCTACACTTGCAGCATTATTGTTGGCACAGCTCCAGTAGTGTTGACATTAACATGGGAGGTTTTTGTTTTGACACTTTGAGGTATGAGGATGCAGGTATGGAAGAATGATTTTGGCATTAAAGCCTGGCCATTCAAATTTATTGCTGTTTTATCAGTAAATATATGCCTATCAGGATGTCTTTACTCTGATAAAATTCCTCAACATCCAAAATGTGGCAGTGTGGTTAATAAAATTGGGTCATTAATCCAAAATGCATGCATATGTTTCATCATGGAAATAAAGGTATTAAATTCAAAAGGATAATAAATTTTATTAGTTTCCCCATCCAAGTTTGGTGATAATGGGTGAGGACTTTTGTACAAATGAAATTATTTATCTTGTGTAGTTAATGAGAAACTCTATAATTTTTGGAGGTTAAGTTTAAAATTTAATAATGCATTACATCTAATTTTATTTTGTTCTACTAATGGTGAACTTGGAAGAAATATGCCAATAGAAAGCCTAGAATATAAAAGTGTAATCAAATCGATTATGAAAGTCAACACTATAAAACTAATGACCAGACATAAACTATTGACAAAACATAATTTTAAATACTGTCTGAGGGACTGATGACGTTAGGCCTTAAGACAGATGCAAAATAAAAAGAAAGGAACAAGTCTCTTGTACGGGAGAAAAAATAAATTATCCTCTTTCCTTCTAGGTTCTTGGCTGTAATAAAAGACAGATTAACAGGAAACAGAACAATTTAATTAGGTGACTAAGTATGGTAGCCCCACAAAGATATGAGACTCAGCCAGCCAGGAGATTGAGGCTTATATACCGTTCCGAGGTAGCGAAAAGGGTCGGAGTCCGGGGCCCCAAAAGGTTGGGGCGGCGGGGAGAGTCTGAGAGGGGAGGAGGAAATGTTCGTTAAACCTGGCTTGCTCTGCCATGCCATGATGGAAGGTCGCTCAGGTGAAAAGTTTTCTCTAGTAAGAGCTCTCTTCCAGGTGAGGGCTTGTTTTCTAATGTAAATTTCCTTTATAAATGTAGATTTTCATTACAAAAGGGTAACTTCTACCCTGTTTCAGAGCTCCTGTGTCTGTAGTTCCTCAAAGTAATTGGAATGCCAGAGAGGCATATTTCGGGGTGACCTATTCTGCCCGACTTGACTTCATACCAGCGTCTGTAAAATGCTGTTAAAGAACAAAATTCAACTAAGTTTTAAACATCCGATTGGCTTTATTCAACAACTTATAAATCAGACAGCATCCAATCTAGCAGATGGGAAGGCGGTCCGAAGAGTTATACAAGACGAGAGATTTTAAAAGCAGAAGGGAGCACGAGCAGGGAAATTGTACTTAAGCAATGAAGGGGAGTTTGGAATGCGCCACCTGAAAATGTGCCACTTTGGCATGTGGATTGTTTTGAGCTGAAGGCAGTCGAGACTCAGTAGACTCAGGAAAAGCTCTCCCTTAACTGCCTCAAAGAATTTAGACAGGGTGTCTGGCCCAGAGAGTTACTACCAGAGATCACTTTTTATATCAGGAAGACTTATCTGCATAGCTGGGCAGACATTTGTTGATCACACATCTGCCCTTCTCAGCTTCCTGTGAACTATCTTCCTTCCCTTTGAAGCCCCAGATCCTTACCCCCTGTTCCTCAATTACCTGACTACCTAGGAGTTTCACGTCTTTGTGGGGCTCCCGTAGGTATATATTTAATTTGTATTTCTTCTGTTAATCTGTCTTATGTCAATTTGATTATTAGACCAGCCAATGAACCTAGAAGGAAGGAAAGGAAACACTTTCCAACCCTACGACACAAAAAGTAGGTTGGTTGTGGCAAGGGCACTTCCCTTTAGGGGATGGCAGGGCTCTACTGTTGATGCAGAGAAATCTGATCAGATCATTGGGGAGAAGCAGGGAGGGGCTGTTGGAGGAGGTTGCCCAAGGCAATGGTAAACCGTCTAGGAAGCCATTGGTTGAGAAGCTGAACGCCTCCAGAGGGCATGGAATTATGGGCTAGAAGATTTGAAATGAAAGAAGGGTTCTCTGGCTCTTCTTCCTTGAGGATGCCTATATGATCTTGCTGCAGCTGCCTGCCTTTCCCAACAGATGGTATTTTGAATGGGAAGGAGCCCTGGGTGCAATCTAGCACCTGGCTGGCCTGGCTGAGGGTGGCAGGTTTATTCTTTGGGTATTCTAGAAGGGATGAGCTCCGAGGCATAAGCCTGCCATTCTTTCATTGTGTGGCTTATGTATCTTATGTTGTTTTAGTTGGTAAACTAACCCTATAGAAATATAGAAATATGATAATTAAAAACTAACAGGGGAATGCTAGGAGAGTTCCGGTGTTAAAAGGGTTTAGCTTTCATTGATAGGTTTAAGTGGTTAAAGCTGTAACTAAAGAGTTAAAAAAGCCTTAATTAAGTGACTAATGCACACGGAAAACTTTTATTCCAAAATTGTGTAGTTTTTGAATAAAAGCTCTTGTCCTTTATCACCAAACTTTTGCCCCTGAAATTTTGGGTGGCAGGAGGCAGCAGGAACCCACTAGCTGTTCGGTAACACTATCAGACAGATGACCTAACTAGTGCTAATCAGGCAGTTCTGATGGAATGAGATTTTATTTAAATGTATAATAATTTTTTAAAAGATTTTATTTTTAGAGAGAGGGGAAGGGAGGGAGAAAGAGAGGGAGAGAAACATCAATGTGTGGTTGCCTCTCGTGTGCCCCCTACTGGGGGCCTGGCCCGCAACCCAGGCATGTGCCCTGACTGGGGAATCGAACCGGTGACCCTTTGGTTTGCAGGCCGGCACTCAGTCCACGGAGCCACACCAGCTGGGGCTATTTAAACATATAACAATTTGAATGTAATGAAGATTCATAAAAATAGGTAGATGCAGACAGGAAAAGTGTAAGAATCAAAGACAAGGGATGATGTTTGACTTTCAAACAAAGGAACTTTATGTGTGTGCAGCACAATTTCTTCCGCTGGCGTCCACTGACCCAGGGCCGTGTCACACTTAAAAACTCTAGAACTACGTTCATCGCTTCCATCCCCACTAGGGTTCCCTTCCTTACTTCTCTCTTATGTTCATCTGTGCTATCTTCAAGGTTTGAGCTTTGAGAATTATATTAACTCTCTTTTTTACCTTTTCTTTATCTCACTTCTCAGTAGTTCTAGGACTGCCGACTGCTAAGGATATTCCAGAGTTGAGTAGTGGATGAGGCATTCTTTTCTGGTAAATGCTTATGTTGGGTGGAGTTCTGTGCTCACTGAATGAATTATACCTAAATACACAAATGCCTTCTAGGAAACACTCCTGCCAAAACTGTATTAGATGTCTGTAGGTTCTGTGGTGATGGATGTGAATATGAAGAGTTTGGATTAAAATATTTCAAGGAATTTCACAGTGAAAAAATGTGTGAAGACTTAAATGTGACAAATTAGTTTTTGAATGCATAAAATATTAAAAATAGTTATTTTCTGCTTCAGCTATACTACTATTAGTTTGTATAATAAGAGAGGCCACATAGTTTGGATAATCTCTTTGGAAAAATAAGTGATGAATTATATTATATTGGGGATTATTTATATTCAGGCATATGTGGTGATAGGCATTCCATGAATATTGGTGACTAATGACCTATTTATTAAATGTTTTACTGTATTCAGATTTTTTCCACATGTTTTTCAATTTTATAATGTTATAACAAAAAATGGTTAGTGCTTTGACAATAGGGGCTAAATCATAACTCTATATCCCATTAACATATAAGGATAGATGTGGTTGATTAAAGACACTTAGTAAGATCTTTCTTATTAATCAGTTCTCTAAAGGAAACATCATATACACATTTTATTGTTAAGGGAAAATTTTAAAATTAATTATATGATTTTTAAATATTAAAATTATAATTTAATAAACTATATGACATTGAAATTATTTAATTGGAGTTGAAATGCAAATGATATATAAATCATGAATATTATACCATAATAATTTGGATTTTTCTTTTTTAATTTTAGTGCTCAAGGAGCATGTCTTTCTCATGTACTGCCAGAATTTCTGTTTGAACCAGAAGATTATAAGAAGTGGATTGAAGTTAGAGTAAGGAAATATAATTTCTTGGAACAACTGCACAGATATTGAGTTTGCTGATTTTTGGTCTGAGCTTAAAGATTTAATTTTAGAATTCTTGATTTTTTTATTTATGAAGTATCCTAAAGATTATGCTTCTCTAGAATACACACACATGTGCGTGTATATATTTTTGTATTTATTTAGAAATTTCTGTGAAACTTAGGCAGAAATGATCACATGGTTTTCTTTTCTTTTTTTCTTAAGATTTTACTTATTTATTTTTACAGAGAGGGGACGGGAGGGAGAAAGAGAGGGAGAGAAACATCAATGTGTGGTTGTCTATAGCGCGCCCCCTTCTGGGAGCCCGGCCTGCAACCTAGGCATGTGTCCTCACTGGGAATCGACCTAGCAACCCTTTCGTTCGCAGGCTGGCACTCAGTCCACTGAGCCACACCAGCTAGGGCGGTTTTCTTAAATATGTAAGTAATTGCTTCTTTTAGGGAATTTAGAAATGAAGAATGGTGTGTGCTTATGTAAACTTTTCCTTAAAATGAATTTTTAGAATATGTATCTTCCAAAGAAAATACTGGTTTAATTTGCCCACCATTTCACATTTCCCTTCTCCAGTTTTAAAGGAGAATAGGGAGAAATTAAGCCAGATATACATAGTTTTTTTTCAAATTATGCAATTCATTTTTTGCAAATCTATTGAGAGAAAGGGGTATTGTTCTGAGCTGTCTGGAGGCTTTGAGGCAACTCTGGCTATGGTACTGTTACTATGGTCACCACATGATAGTAGTAGCAGAGCCGGGGCTGTTCTTTGGCACTGTCCTGAGTCCTTGTGGCTTAATTCACAGTGTGGCTCTTAGAGGTTCAGAGTTCAAAATAACTTTGCCTCTCATTCTGCCTCTTCTGCCCCAGAGCTAGTGGGTGCATTGAATGAATAAATCTATGACCTCAGTAAAGGGCTATGAGTTCCAGAAGTTAGCTGTGTTGATAGTTTCTATGTCTGGCATATGAGGAATTAGAGATCTTGATGAATGTATAAAAAGGACATGTAAAGGTTTTATTTAGAGGGAAAATTGTGCTACGTAGTTAAAATTTTGAACTTACATTTGCCTTGCATTCTAATCAGTATTGTGATATTTTATTTATTAAAGGCCTCTGCCGATATCTCGCTGATGCATTCCTGTATACCAAAGGAAAAGTATTATTTTACTATAGATATGACTGAGTTTGAAGCCTGGAGTAAACGGGCATGGACAGATTTATTCCTTCAGATATACAAGGTACCATTTCCCCTCTTGTTCACTGCGGGGGGGTTTGGTTAATTTACAGGGATAATGTATTAGTCAAAGTATAGGTAATATTACTATAAAAGCTTTAAAACCGCAGTGACTCAAATAAGATAGAATTTTTATTTTTTTTCTCATGGAACTGCGGAGAAGTGAGTGGTTTATAGGTAGTGGGGTGTCTCTTCTGTCCCCAGTACTAGGCTTTCATCTCTGGGTCAATTTCTCAGAATAAGGAAGAACAGGTAAAGGAGTAAGAAGACAAGTAAATTCTTTTTAAGGAGCGTGCATGGAAAATGCATCATTTCCCTTCACATTCCATTGGGAAGACTTTAGTCACATTCTAGCCTTAAGGGAAGTTGAGAAATATAAAATTGGTAGCTACATGTGTTTTCCAGCATTAAAAGGAAGGATTAAAAGAATGGACATTGGTGAAAAGTATTGTCTCCACCTATAACTCTTGTAAAGTTCTTCTGGACAGATGTTCACTAGGAATCATATAACCATTGGCAAGACCAGGTGTTGATAAGATTCTGCAGTTGACCCCATGCCAAGGCGCATGTGTGGGTAAGCTAACATATAAATTGTGCCTTCAGAACCTATATCTTTATTGCTTAGACTAGTACCGGTTTCAGTCCTGGAATCATTTCCTAGGGTTCCAAATGTGGCATGGTAAGTCTTGCTCACTAAGAACCTCAGAGGCTTCTGCTCTGCCCTTACTCACAGACAGGGTGAGCTGCAGCACAGGGAGTTAAAACAAAGCAGTTACGTTAAATGGAAGCAGCAATTTGTCACTCAAAAGGACAGGGCAGAATTAAAAGTGAAATAGTGTTATGTCACAAAATGCTTTTTTAAATGTGATCCTGTTTAATCTTCACAGCCAGTACTCCCCAGTGTATAGATGAGGAAACTAGGGTTCTCAGGCCTACTTCCAAGATCATCTGATGTTGGCCACATAAAACTATCTTGTATAGGAGATGTTTATTTCTTCTGTGTTGTTCTCTGCTGGGGCCCACGAGCCCAGGCCCTCCTGCTCTCTCCGGCCGTCTAAAACCTTCACTGCAGCCGACCAGCCAGGCCTACCTTCTGAAGAGTTGCTTCTGCTACATGATTCCCACTTGCTCCTCCTCTTTTCTTTTTTCCACCTGAACCTGCCCTGTTCCTCTTACTGGATGTCAAGAGAAGAAATCCCATTTTTTCTTGATTAGGTCCCAGAAGAATGTATGAGGGTGTTTGTGACTCTCAGCCAGGCTTAGAATTGGGAAAAGACATTTTCTTCTTTTCTTAGTTCCTGTCTGCATCATCTGGAATTTTGCCCAGTGATAAACAGGAGCAACTCCGAAACAGAAGAGTCCTAATCTTGGTTTGTGGATGTTATTCACATGCTCACTCGTTTATGCATGCATTTATATACATATTCATTCATTTAATCTGTCTTCCCTAACCTATAAGTCTATGAATTTAGAAACCAAGTGTGACTGGAAAACTTAATAAGAGCGTCAGCTACATGGTAGATGCTCAACAAATATTTGTTGAATTAATTTATTCAACAATTACTAAGTTTCAGGTACTGTACTAGGCTCTTGGGGTATAAGAGTAAACTTGATATAGTCTGTCTCCTAGAGAATTTTGTGTCCTGGAGTATATAAGAACTAAGCATATATAATTACAAGGAAGTATAACAAATGCTATGACAACAGAAGCCCAGAGAGCTAAGGATCAGCGCCCAAAGAGAAGAACCTGACTTTACTGTGGTTAGGGGATGGTTTCCAGGAAGAAGGTCAATTTAAACTGAGCCCTGAGAAATGACAGGTGTTTGCCAGGCAAGGCAGGGCATAGTTTAGAGAGAGAGAGTACGATTTGTTTCGAGGGAGTGGTAGATGAGTTTTATTGCAGGAAAGTTGTTGGGCGGGGGGAGGCATATTTCAAGACAAAAGGTATTCAGTGGGGACATGCTCAAGGTTAGATGGAGCGTGGTACATTTTGAGGACTAAACACAGTGCAGCTGCGGGTGAGAGCAGTGGACTGCGATCTCAGTCAGAAATTGGTTGACTTCATAAGCCAAACCAAGGAATCTGGGCTTTATGGACTTTAGCACAAGGTCAGTAGAGAACCATTGAAGGGTTGTGAACACAGGGTTGACATAGTCAGCTTTGCATTTTAGAGAAATCACTGTGGTACAGTGTGAAAATTGTTTGGGGACGTATTTCAATGTCTGCTGCTGGGAATGTTGGTGGTAGTAGGAAAGATGAGAAAGGGGCAACTTTCATAAATATTAGAAGCAGAACTCGGTAGGACTTGGTGAGTGGCTACATCTTGGGAGTGAAAGAGACGGAGAGGTCAAGGACAACAGTGGATTTCTTGTTGGGTGATAGAGTAGAATTTCAGTCACTGAAACAGAAGACAAAGGATAATAACAGTATTTTGTTGGCGGTGGAGAGTGGATCAGGGTAGTAAGAGAACATGCTAAATTAATTTTGGTCCTGATATAGTGCCTGGTATGATTACTGGGTCTGTATATTTTTTAGTCAGGAAAGGGATCTGAGTGGCAGCACTGATGCCATTATAAAGTCATAGGAATGGATAAGATTGCCCAGTTAGATCACCTGCAGAGCTCTTCTCCATATATTGTGTCTAAAGCATGGGTAGCTCTTGGTGTCCTATTAAATCAGAAGTGAATTGACAGTTTCACTTGAAAAAGCAAGCAATGTTGTTGAGATGAGTTCACAAGTTAGAAATAAAAGATTGTGATTTTCACACAAATCTGTTCTTAGACTGTTGAATTCTTAGAGGTCATGCATACACTTTGAGATTGTCTTTGTCAGTTCTTCTTGCTAATAGTTTAGATAACAAGGTATAGTTTGTCTTAATTTAATGTTATGTCATTTGGTTATTTTTGCTTGTTAAATTTGCATGATTAATTTTTGCTCTTTTCTTGCATTATATTCCCAGTTCACAAAAATAGCTAACAAGTGGGTCATTGAAGCATAAGAGAGGTGAAAAACAGTAACAAACACTCAAGCTCATAATGCTATTCTGAATGTAAATTAGATATAGGGATCTCATGTGGACATAAAGTATGAATCTGTATGTAATGAATGAAGTGAATATGATGTTTTTACAGAAGAATCTGGAAGAGAAAAAGGTGATCAGGAAGAAATATTTGATTAATAATTTTAATTAACTGTGTATTCATTTGTTCCCAGTGTACTGCCTTTATATTTATCATTATAAAGATTTTTTTTAGAATAGTAGCACAATTCTGTCAAATATTTTGATATTTTTAAAGAAAGAGCAGTGATCTTTCTGGTTAATTAAACATACTTTCCCTGAATCAGTTCAATTCTCTCTATAATAAAATTGGGGTATTTGTTGCTAAAGGCAGGTGAGACCCCAGTTCCACCTAGGAATTATTCAAAATTATGTACCTCAAATTAAAATCGTACAAATGGTCATATTTCTGAGGAATATTTAAAAGCGCTTCAATAAAATATGATTTTAGAGAAGTAGAATTGGTAAAATTCTTTTATTAAACAGCTTTACAGTATGTCTCATAATGTCAGTTACATCAATGTGGAAACACAATTATTCTCACAGGTGATAACAAATATTGCATGTTTTGGTTGGATATAACCATGAATAGGGAACATATGAATACCTCTTTGCATGTGTGTGATAAATATATGTGAGTGAAGTATATGATGTCGTTTTATTCTCTTTATCAGTGAGAGCCCAGGCTTTAGCAGGTGTGATTCTTTGTCATTTAAAGGTTAATTTGTAATGTGGACTGGAGAAAACCCATTGGTGGTATATACCAGTACAGAATAAGCCATTGGCCACAACAGGAAGGGTGTTACAAATGAATACTTATTCATAGGGAAATGTTGGTGACTAAAATACATGCTGCTATTGAGAATTCAAAATCAAAGGAACTAGAAAAAAATGTAAATACTATCAAAGTGAGGCTACTGAGGCAATTTTATTGTGATCTCTGTGAATTTGAGATTCTTTTTTTCGATATTGAGGTATACTAGTTATAAACAGAAGGTCAATCTCACATGGTATTTTCCAACTGGAGTGAGATTAAGAATATTATATTCATAGCAGTGGTGTTTTCCTGTATATATCACTTCCATTATTTTAAATGGCTACCTCAAATATTAACTTATCCATGTCTTAGATGCACTGGAGAAATACCTATAGGATTTGAATATCATGATTTTTAATGTGGTACAAATCACTAAAGTATCAAAAGCTTGGCTTTTTCTGAAGATTTTTTGGAGAAAAAATGTATCCAGTTGTTGAATGGACAGATAAGATGAATATGATTGTATAATTTCTGCACAGCTGAGTTGATGATTGGATGCTAAAATCCAGCCTACATGTTGCTTGCTAAGAATAGAAATCCTCGTCTAAGCTGTGCCTCGCAAAGTTAAGGGGGCCTTTTCCTTTAAATAAGGGCACCATCATGATAACGTTTTCTTAGAGAGGGTACCACTTTCTTATTTGCACAGAGACACTAGATAGGTTTTATTGAAGTCCTGGCAATGGAAGCTGGAGGATCATTTTGCAAAGATGAATGCCTTTGAAGAGTAGAATACTGTTTCCAGAGTTGAGTCTTTTTCCTTCTGCTTTTGAGTGTGATATGCTCATCATTTGGTTGGTATTGAAAAGATTTTAATAAAAAAATCTCTGTAATTCCTGGCTTCATGGTGGGCCTGACAATCTGTAACGATCAAAGTGAGCACCCATTTTGTTCACCTATATTATGAGTTAGGATTTTCTCAGTTAGTGGAACTAGTAAGAAAAGAAATTTACTGAATATATAAAGTGATAGCTCATATGTTCATCATCTAGGTAGCTGTAGATACCTTGACAGAGATTATAACTATATCATTTATCTCACTGATATGAAGCTGTGGTTATTCTCATTACTACCACTAACATAATGTCCTGAACACTGTATTGAATTACAAGAATTGATGGCCTGCGTGGTTTCTTAATGCACATTTAGTGGCATATAGGGAATAAAATTGGGAGAAAAGAGCTATAGAGTGAAAAAAATGGCATAGGTCAGAAACCCAATATTGAAGAAACCAAATATTTAAATAGGCAAAGGAAGAGTTTCCTGCAAATGCACTTCAGATAGGCAAAAAGGTCGCAGTACCACTTCATGACATCATGAACAAGGAAGAGAAAGCCTTTGAGGGGGGACATGTTCCTCAGTATCAGATGAAATTGAAAGGCTGCTGACGATGGTATTGATTAATTGGGGAAGTCATTATGTGGGCCTTGGTTTGATGAGCTAAACGAATGAAAGAAAGTGGTGACAGTGAGAGTAGAAAACTCTCTCAACAGTTAGAAGGAACAGATGAAAGAATCCATGGAAATTCCGGTTTGGGAGAGCCCCCTAAAACTTGAGCATAGAAGTGAGCATGTTTTGATATCGCTGAAAAAGAACTGATCAGGAGGGAGAAGTTAAAGATCCAAAAGCTAAAAAAGACAACTGGTGCAGGACTGTTCCCATGAAGATTAGAAGGCTTGGTATCTAGTACAAGAGAAGGGATAAGGGATCACTCAGCCATTGCAGTTGCAGAGGAGGAAGAAGAGTGAATGCAGATGCAAGCGCTTTTGGACCCGTGGTAGGACACTGCAATGTGCTCATTAAGATGTCATCCCTTTGCTCTTTCAGTTTGAGATAAGGGATCTTCCCAGAAAAGCTAGCATATAGGCAGATAAGGAGGGAGGTTTGATAAAGAGGATTCAGAAACCAGGAGCCATGGATAATGGGAGTGAGAAGACAAGGGAAATGGGGAATTCTGGGCCTTCAGACTTTATCTTTAAATTAGGAACAGGTATGTCTCAGGTTTCCCGGAATCCCCAGCACTCATCCCCTTGGATGATGTGCGCAGTGCTTTAGGGCTGTGATTGGAGTTTTTGCTGTTGTTTTTGGCTTTTAACATTTTTTTGTATTTTCTTCAATTATAGTTTACATTTAATATTATTTTGTATTAGTTTCAGGTGTACGACATAGTGGTTAGACAATCATATACTTTACAAAGTGTTCCCTGTGATATTTCCAGTACCTGCCCAGCGCCCCACATAGTTATCACAATATTACTGACTGTATTTCCTGTACTATACTCTACATCCCATAACTATTGTGTAACTACCCATCTCTTCTTCTCAATCCCATCACCTTCTTTTTACATAGTCCTCCAATCCCCCTCCCCTTTGGCAGCCATCAATCTGTTCTCTGTCTCTGAGTCTGTTTCTGTTTTGATCGATTATGTTGTTCTGTAGATTCCATACATGAGTGAAATCATGTGGTATTTGTCTTTCTCTGACTGACTTTTTTCACTTAGCATAACACCCTCTAGATCCATCCGTGCTGTTGCAGATGATAAGATTTCCTTCTTTTTTATGGCTGCGAACTTACTTACCACAACTTTTTTTATCCACTTGCCTATTGATGAGCATTCAGATTGACTGGGTCTTCTACTGCTAGAAAACTCCCCTGTAGCCCTGGTCTCTTCCTAGAGCTTCCTCTCCACCTACTGTCTTAACTGAAGCTCGTACCCGCACTCCAAAATCAGTTCCCTCGTGGTCCTCTTTAATAGGGACTGTTGATGAACATGTTTGAATATTTCTTTTCAATTTTGCTTTCTCTCTTCCTTTTTTTTTATTCCCCCCCTTTATAATTCTTACCCTGTGGAATTAAATTATAGTCTCTTTACAACAAGTTTGTGCTCTTGATAATATTTAGACATAAATGACTGCAGCAAGTTTTGTTCTGGTGATAAACATTTATGGTATGTTTGAACAATGTGTATTACTTACATCCTTCCACTTAATCTGTTCAATGGAAATGTAAGTTTGTAAAAATGAAATCTAGTCTGACTTTTGCTGATTACTACTTAAATTACTTGTGCTTTTTATGCTAATTGGAAAAATAGATTAAAATAACACATAATTTTAAAAATCTATCATTGAAAAAGAAATATAATAGCAAAATTCATGTCGAACTGGAAGTGCATATGATCGTGATTTGATTGGATAACACTCAATACATGTGATATCGTGATTTGTGATAAGAAATGTATATTTGGTCTTTATCCTCGTTTCTGGCACAGAGCTCCTAAAACCCTTTGGAATTCCTAAGTGATGAGAGTGATAAATGTGTCTTTTCTTATTAATTAGGTGGCTTTTGGAGAGCACCTAACTATGGGGGCTGATTATTCCAAGAACCAACCATGTGATTAGAGGGTTAGAATTTTGTCCACCCCGCACCCCCAGAATGGGAGAGGGCCTGGACCTTAAATCAATTGCTAATGACCAATGATTTAATGAATCTTGAGTATTTAATAAAGCCTCCATGCAACTCAGAAGAGACAGGGTTCAGAGAGCTTCCAGGTTGGTGCAGATGTGGAGATTTGGGGAGACTGGTGTGCCTGGAGAGGATGGGGGAGTGCCATGCCCTTTCCTCATGCGTCTCTCCCATCTGACTGTTCCTGAGATATATTGTTTTATAATAAACTGGTGACCTAGGAAGTAAAATGTTTCCCTAAGTTCTATGAGCCACTCTAGCAAATTAATGGAACCCAACCAGGAGTCATAGAAACCTCTGATTTATGGCTAGTTGGTCAAAAGTATGGATTAACAGCCTGGACTTGCGACTGGTGTCTTAATTTAGTTGCCAAGGAGGGAGTCGTCAGAACCTGGGGGAGGGTAGTTGATGGGTTAAAAGCATAGGTAACAACCTAGGCTTTTGATTGGCATCCAAAGTAGTTGGGGGCATATAGTCTTGTAGGACTGAACCTTCAATCTGTAAAATCTGATGCTATCTCTGGGCAGATAGTGTCAGAATTGCGTTGAATTGTTGGAGGCTGTGCTGGCGTTCGACAGTTGCCTGGTTGTGTGGGGATGAGGATTCCCTCCTCACCGCCCACCCCCTCCACACTGGAAATTGGTGACCAGAATCCTTGGGTAATAAGCTGCTTCTTATAAATAACATAGTGTGGTACCTTGTAGACTAGATGATATAGAAGCAGAAAGTTGGGAATTTAAAATGGGCATTAGAGGTCATTCTGTCCTTTTATTCTTGAATGGATATAATTAAGCAGAAATTACTGATGCCCTCCTTTATCTAACATATTTTTTTAAATTCAGTCTTCAGATTTTTATTTTGCCATTCAGGTCTAGTAAATGTTATTTTTCTCTTTTATTCAATTTTAGGTTCTGATACTATCCCAGGTTGTACCACATACTGTTAAAGATTTGCCCCCCATATATATTCGTAATTCAGCAAAAGTCAATCCTTGTTTTGAATATAGCAACATATATTCTGATTATGAAAGAATTCTGCTTAGTTGGATGAACACACATTATGAGAATGCCCGACATATTATATGGAAAAACTGTCACCGAGGTAAGAAAATTTTTTTTTCCTTTAGGTAAATCATCACCAAACGTTGTAGTATGGGAATGTAGAAGGAGCTGTGGTTTGGACTGAGACTTCATGGATTTTAGACTTGACTGCAGCATTTATGCTCTGTTTTGCAAAAAAAAAAAAAAGTATTAATATATTCAAGATCAGTTTTTTTTAACACGTAAAGTAGAAATAATAAAAGAAGCTTCTCCAATTGATTTTGAAGAATAATTGATAAAAGTTATATATAGATGCTTCAGAAATGAAAGGTAGCCTTAATATAATTGATGGTATTTTCACTTCTGTAAAGTATTAACTTTAGGTGACACTGCTCAAACCTTGTATGTAATTAGTTGAGATCTAGTGAAAATTGACTAGACAACATCTTATATTTCATTGTGACAGCCATATTGGAAATCACTAAGTGCAATAATGCTTCATGGATAGGTCATATTAGGTTCATACAGGGTGGGGCAAAAATAGGTTCATAGTTGTGAGTATGTGAGAAACAGAGTTTATTGTTATTAATTATTGCATTATTTTTCCATATAAACAACTGTCAGCCTACTTTTCTGCTGCCCTGTATACTGAGAAAAGGGTGTGTTCATAGACAGACCTGCTTCAGTGTTCGGGCAGGCACTCGTTGGTTCTGCCCTTTAGGAGGAATAAGGCTCTATACGTTTCTGCCCCAAGAGCATTAAACTCTTTGAAAAAGATCCAGTTTGCTAGTATAAGAGCATATTTTTCTATTCATCAAGAGTGTTGATTATCATGAGGAGGACAGTATTCATGTTGGTTGTTTCTTTGACTTCAGTTCAACTCCCCTCTTCCAAGTACATACAGTTCTCCTATGTTCAGAACGGGTTGTGTTTTAACATGTAATAATTAAGTTTGTTTTTCATACTGAACCCTTGGAGTATATTCTAAACCTTAGAAGTAAGGGAAAATTAAAAGTATGATTTTAAATGTGACTTTGATTTATAGTTGCTCTTAACTTAAAGCCATTTGTGAAGCAAACAGTGACATCAGGCTTGAAATAGATATATTGATATATTGGTATTAAGAGAACAGTAAATATAGAATATTTTATTACCTTCTATTAAGGTGCTGATAATATCAAACAGTTTGACTTGAAACTGTATTTAATAAGATTCATATCTTATAAAAATGTATTTGACCCATTAAAAACTATAAAAAACAGGGTACATTCATCTGCCGATGGGCACTCAGGCTGCTTCCAAGTCTTGGCTATTGTAAATAATGCTGCAGCGAACACAGGGGTGCATATATTCTTTCAAATCAGTGTTTTGGGTTTCTTTGGATAAATTTCCAGAAGTGGAATCTCTGGGTCATAAGGCAGTTCCATTTTTAATTTTTTGAGTTATCTCCATACTGCTTTCCACAGTGGCTGCACAGTCTGCATTCCCTCACCCACCAACAGTGCACTAGGGTTCCCTTTTCTCCACATCCTCACCCACACTTGTTTGTTGATTTATTGATGGTAGTCATTCTGACAGGTGTGAGGTGATATCTCATTGTGGTTTTAATTTGAATTTCTCTGATTTGTGATGCTGGGTATATTTTCCTATGTCTGTTGACCATCTGTGTATCTTCTTTAGAGAAGTGTCTATTCAGGTCCTCTGCCCATTTTTAAATTGGATTGTTTGCTTTTTTCTGTGTTGAGTTATATGAGTTTCTTTTATGTTTCTCATATTATCCTGTTTCTGGATATATCATTTGTGAACATCTCTCATTCAATAGGCTGTTTGGGGTTTTTTTTGTTTTTGTTTTTTTTTCGTTTTGCTGATGGTTTCCTTCGCTGTGCAGAAACTTGTTAGTTTTATGTAGTCCTGTTTGTTTATTTTTTTCCCCTGGCCCAAGGAGACATATTGGAGAAGATACTTTTAAGATTGATGTCAAAGAGGTTTACTGACTGTATTTTCATCTAGTCTTATGGTTTCAGTTTGTTGTATTTGTCTTTAATTCATTTTTAGTTTATTCTTGTCCATAGTATAAGAAAGTAGTCCAGTTTGATTTTTTGAATGTATCTGTCCAGTTTTCACAGTACCACTTATTGTAGAGACTGTCATTTCTCCACTTTTTGTTTTTGCCTACTTTCTCATATATTAATTGACCACATAAGCAAGGGTTTATTTCTGGACTCTCTATTCTGTTCCATTGCTTTATCTGTCTGTTTTTGTGCCAGTATCATATTGTGTTGATTATTGTAGCCTTGTAGTATAGTTCGAAATAAGGCAACATGATACCTCCATCTTTGTTTCTTCTCAAGATTGCTTTGTCTTTTTGTGGTCTTTTGTGGTTCCATATAAGTTTTAGGAATTTTTTTCTATTTCTGAGAAGAATACCATAGGTATTTTGATAGAGAATGCATGGAATCGTATACAGCTTTGAGTAGTATAGACATTTTTAACAATATTAGCCCTTCTAATCTATTAATGTGGCATATATCCTTTGATTTATTTTTATTATTTTTTATTTTCTTTCTTCAGTGTCTTATAATTTTCAGACTACAGGTCTTTCATATATAATAAATATTATATTATATATATATAATTAAGAGATGTGCAAATAGTGACAGTTTTACTTCTTGCTTTCTGATTTGGATGCCTTGTATTTCTTTTCTTATCTAATTACTGTGGCTAGGACTTTCAGTGCTTTGTTGAATAAAAATGGTGAAAATGGTGAAAGCAGACATCCTTGTATTGTTTCTGATTTTAGATGAAAAGTGTTCAGCTTTTCACCATTGAATATATTAGACCTTTGCTGTTTTTTAACCTGTTGAGACCCATGACTTTCTAAAACCTTTGTGCTTTCTATTCTTTCTGCTTCGAGCATTATTTTCTTCAATATCTTTATGATTTCCTTCTGTACTTCTCTCAAGTCCTGCTTAAATATCTCTTATTTGAGAAGCTTTCCTCATAACCACTCTAAAGGAGCATACCCTTCAGTCCTTCTCTTTCTTGCTCAATTTTTTGTAATAGCACTTTCCCAAAATAATATATATTGTCTATCTCCTCCAGTAGAATGTGAGCTTCTTAACAGGAACAATCTTGTCTGTTTTGTTTTTCACTACCGTGTTGCCAGAACCTAGAACAGTGCCGGGAAAATAATAGATACCAAGTATTGTTTGGGTAAATAAACAAATGAATAAATAAGTGAATAAAGAGACACATTCAAGTTTTATACATTTTTCTACCCTCTTGCAGATAATTGAATATATTTTAGCTTACTAATTTGCACCTTCTGGTAGAAATGTGGTGGTCAGGTTGAATGGTTGAGGTTGAAGGAGGCACTTTTCATCTTCAGTATGTACCTGAGTACAGATTTTCATGGTTAGTAACTATGGAAGTGTAACGGGAGAAACTTCCAGAAACTTGGTTCTTCTTGCCAACGCAATAAAGAATTACAGGCCAGCAAACCTATTAGCGTGCAAACCGTTTATTAATGCTAAGTTCTAATAGGAAAGCAAAGCAGGGGTGGCCAGAGGCCCGGTGACCAGCACCCGGATGGCCAGAGGCCAGGGGGCTAGAAGCTGGGTGGCCAGCCGAGAGGTGGCCAGCGGCCCCTTGGCCAGAGAGGGGGCAAGAGAGAGAAAAGTCCTCTGTTCTGAGGACTTACATAGTTGGTGGGGTGGGGGTGAAGAAGTTACATTTTGGTCGGTGGGTAAAGGTGGTGCCAGCTTTCTGGGGGAGATGTGACTGCCTAAACATAGGTATGGGTGGGGGCCTGTTAGCCCGAATCTTTATCTTGCTCCAGACTCTATTTGTTCATTTCGCATATGTGACAGGAGGCAGGCAGTTAACTGCAGCTGTTTTATGGGTTTTTCCTTTGGGCACTGTGCCCCCCCCCACCCTCCCTTCCAGCCCTTGGGATGAGTGCACAGTTTCAAGGTTTTCCTTTTCCCAGCTACTGGAGCTGATATGCACAGACTGTTAAGGGCTCCCCCGCCTGCACTACCATAGTTTTCACTTGTTTAGGATGCCTGGCAGCCTCATCAGACCAGACTCGGGGAACCCAAATTAATAATTTGGGTCAACGTGTGAGCTTTTGCTTTTAGCCTCCTATGCTAAGTTCTTTGTTAGAGTGCAGTGGTGAGGGCCCAGCCTTTATTTCCCCTCTGGCTACTCGTTCCACTGCAACAGAAATAGAAGCGCTGTGAAGAATTTCACTTAGATTATGTTCAACTGAGAAAAAGTCATAATCAGTGCTCCAGATTTGAACCTCTCAACATTGACATTTGCTCTACGTACTGCACTTCATTGGCAAGGTCTGACAATGCTTACAAGTTGTTGCAGTGATGTTGTGGCGAATAGATGGGTAGGGTTGTACCCAAAACCTTTTAGTTGAGAAACTCTGAGGGTGAGGCCCAGCAGTCTGTATTCTGTGTGATTTTGATGCACATGAATATATGAAGCAGACAATAGAGTCACAAAAAGGGTTTTCAGTAATGCTTTTAAATTGTCCAGCGAATGATATTTGCTCACCAGTTGTGTTTCAGAAAAAATTTCTCCTTTAAACAAAACAATAACTCCTTTGAGGTAATAAATGGCTGAGAATGTCTCCCAATTAATATCAGACATGAAACCACAGATCCAGGAAGCTCAGGGAATACCAAACAGGAAAAGTGTGAAAAAAAAAAAACCTTTTTACCTAGGCATATTATATTCAAACTACAGAAAACCTAAGATAAAAAAAAATCTTAAAAGAAGCCAAAGGAAAGCCGAAGAACACCAACCTTACCTATAGAGGAGCAAAGATAATAATTATATCTAACTTCTCAGCAAACATACAACCAGGAAGAAAGTGGAATGAAATGTTTAAAGTGTTGAGAGAAATAAAAAACATCTTGAATTCTGTACCCCGTGAAGTTATCTTGTGATAGTAAAGAAGACAACATTACAGAGAATAGAGGGCCTTGCTTACACATTTCCTGATCAGTTGGCGATTCCATTGTCGTCCCTGCAGACAGCCTGTCTTAGTCACCCTGATGGGGCAACAAATAAGTAATTTTTTAGTTGGTGATGGATTTCCCAGAAACTCTGGAGAGTTTAGCAGTGGAGTCAGTGTGACAGGTTGTTTCCATATCACATATCTGCTCAGGTCTTTTTATCAGCACCTCCACCCCCGTTAGGATAGGTCTGACACATTCCTGTCTTTAGAATTTCTTTGCAGTGGTGGAGCTAAGAAGGATGCGACAAGTGAGGGGGCCTTGCCCTTGAGAGAGGAAAGCATGGAGAGTATCAAGTAGTAAAGCTGGAATCAGTTGGCGCAGAGGTCTAGCCATCCAGGACTTTGAATATTAGGCCACTGTTTTAGAACTTTATTCTGTTGCCCTTGGAGAGGCCTACGAGATGGCTGAGCTGGTGACCGCTGTGATAAAATGGGCGTTTGGTCTGTCAGCAGCATGTCACATGAAGTGCAGCGAGGTCACATGCTTTCAATCAGCACCCCTGAATTTATCCCTCAAGAGCAGACTGACACATTGGTATTTTAACACTGGACTGTCTATGAATTTGCCTAAGGCTATGTGGTGCCCGGCAGTCAAAGTTTGATAAAGTTACATTTCCTAACTATAGGCGGTTGCTGGGAGCCACAGTTTAAAAAAAAAGAAAGATACTCATCCTTGTTTAAAAAAACATAACATGTGGGGATTTACTCTGAATGTGGTGAAAGTCAAAAAGCAATTCTCTTGTGATAAGTGGACAGCTATCTGGTGTAAGTAGGGGACCTTTTCAGTGCTTGCCAGGAGGTACATTTGCTCTTACACTCACTCCTCCGTCTGTTCCCAGTAGCTCTTTTATTGTGTGCGCTTCCTGCATCATTAACACAATAGTTAACTTCTCTTCACTAATGAACCGGTTTTTCACACCTTAGTGACAGTATCTTCTTCGGTGGATCGTGCCTGTGATAAAGTATCCCTTATGTGTCATTTCTTTGCACCCTTTGCTTCAAATGCTCCCTTTCACTGCTAATGGAAATTTTATCGTCCTGTAATCACCTGGTAATTTTGAGAGTGGCAACAGAGCATTTTGTAACATAAATTTAACTACTAACAAGACTAAGTACTTTCATTTGATTACACTTTTAACAAAATTCTGAAATTGGCACATTTTGAATTGCCTGTTCAAAGGAGCTCTGTTCTGCAAATAATGTCTTTTTAATTTATGCGTATTTTGACATTTTTTTCATGGAATAACATTGCGGTTCTTATGAATGAAAAATACTGTTTTTTATTCTATTTTCTTTAATAAAGCAGTTATAATTATGTTTGGCAAAATTTATCTTTTATGTACCATTTAAAGATGCTCCTAATTTCATTTATTATATAAGAGTTCAAGTAAACAATATTCAGTATATGTTTGGGAGATTGTATTGGCCTTTTAATTTGTTATCTACTCTTAAAGTTAAATGTGGTGTTGAGGTCTTACATTTGTATTCATTGCTTGTTTCAAATATGTCTAATTTCCAACTTCATTAAATCAAAAAATAGTCATTAGTTACAAAGCACATTATAGTTTTTTTTCAGAAGCTCCAAATTCGCCCTTTAATGCTTAGCATTAAATATTTTTCATCAGTGTTGCAAAATAGAAATGCGCGCAGACAATAGAAATGGTATAATCTGACATTTTAATGTTGCATCAGTGTTTTATGTTGCGAAGGTGACAGTCAGTATGCAGAAGTCATGATTAATGTGAAGCTCAACACTAAATTGTAAGAAATGCCGAGCAGTCCAACAGATGTGATGATAGGAAGGTAAGCCATTTCCAGTGGATTAGCAGCGCGAACCAGAGTAGTAGCCAGGTGTGCTGGGAAATGGAGGACGTAAACCCCGTCCCCTCACCCTCGCCCCGGCCAGACCACACTTTTTCTCACTTTCGTATTTATACCACTAAGTGTCAGTGCCTTCCAGCCGCAGACCACTGGACCGCATCTGTAGTTCACCACATTCTTTTGAGTGCTCATTGCAAAGAGAGAGACCACATACTATGGAGAATCCTGGGCTGTCTCAGAGTAAACTATATTATGAAAGATGTTATGAGACGTATAGGCACTTGGGCCTGAGCATGGAAAAACACAGGGTGGCCAGGAAGCCAAGTTAAGACCAGGTGGCCAGAAGGATAAGGTGACTGCAAGAATGTTACCACCCCTCCACCCCTCGACCCCTGCTCAAAAAAGAAAATGCAGAATTTTATCTCCCTTCTACCCACTTGCTGTTCCTAACCTGACGTGGAAATTTCCACGAGCCATTTTCAAAAAGCCC
>PVJD01012778.1:0-37741 GCA_004026545.1 Mormoops blainvillei | reverse complement strand
GCTAATATTCCCAAGTGCTGACCGTAGACTAACTGCTGGTATTCCCCTATAAGACTGTTTGCTCGGGTAAGCCCTTTACATGGATTAACCCTTCCAGGTGGGCACCAGTAGCGCCACTTTTCAGATGAGAAAACTGAGGCTCAGCATGAGTAGGTCAATCAGCCAGGGACGCACTGGTGAGTAGTAGATTGTAATTGGAGCCTAGGCAACCTGGCTCTGGAGGTCACACCGAAACCCACAGAGCACCTGTCCCGTTTGCTTGGAGGAAGAGGGGACTCTGTGTGCTTATTACTAGCTGGTTGTAGAGACAGCTGCTATTGATGACTTCATTTCATTCAGAGGCTGTCTGGGGCCAGCGTTGTTTGTGTTGGGCAGACTGGCAGTTCCTGGAGGACAGGGCTGGGGCTGGTCATGTGGCTCTGCCAAGGGTCCAGCGTCCTGGACTTGTGTGCATGGTGCATTTGGCTAGACAGTCAAGTGCAGCCATTGTTGGCAGAAATTCTCTGCTCGGCTTTGACGGAGAACCACCTTTTCATTACTAGTGTGCCCTCCCCTTCTCATTATACTTTTGCCCACTAAGTTTCTCATCTGTCATTGGTTCTAGCCTGTCTCAGTTACTACAGCGTATTTGCTTTCTGGTGATTTTCTATTTCTATTATTTCTTTCACATTTATTAATTGGAATTCTACTGCAAGAAATAAATGCCCCTTTCCCCAAATCTACCTATTTAAGTTTTTATTTATATCGGCATGGACTCATGGATATTTATCGTATTAAATCTCTAGATCGTGTTGAAATCCCACTGCGTCGTTGTGAGCTTGGCCCTGCCTCATATCCTCCCTGGATCACTACAGCAGCCCCCAACCGGCCTGCTGGCCTCCAGCCTCCTTCCTTTCAGGCAGACTTTACACGGCCACCTGAGGCTGAGCAAGCCTGCCTGACCATGCCCCGACCCTGCCTCTGTCCTTTACTCCTTTACTCCTAAGCCCCTTTGAATGGTATTATAGTGACAGCGGACACTTGTTGAATATTTACTAAGTGCTTTCCATGCATGTCCTCATGGAATTCTCACAATCCTTGGATGGATCAGGTAGGATCACCCTCAGAAACAGCAGCAGTTTACCCCTAGTGCAGATGAAGAAACCGAGGCACGTAAGGAAAAAACAGCTTCCCCAGGGTTGCTGAGCTATGAAATATTGAGCTCATGCTCTCAGCCACTAGGCTCAGCACCTCCTAATTAGGTCCTTAATGATCTGACCTTGGCTATCTCTCCAGCCACGTTTCACCCGCCCTGGCATTCACTGACAGTACTTGTTAACAAATAGGGTTTCTCACCCAGTGTTGCTGAGGGTCCAGATGACACGTTGGCCAGAGTGGTGGTGGGGACATTGGTGGCAGCAGAAGGAGTGGTTTTCTAAGAAGTGTAATTGTGTAAACGGTGGCCGGCTGCAGCTCAGCATAGTCAACTAGATGGCAAGCCCTTGTGAGTGTCTTGCTCCCTTGCTCATACC
Source organism: Mormoops blainvillei (assembly GCA_004026545.1). Taxonomy (NCBI): domain Eukaryota; kingdom Metazoa; phylum Chordata; class Mammalia; order Chiroptera; family Mormoopidae; genus Mormoops; species Mormoops blainvillei. The sequence continues at coordinate 36,230 of PVJD01012778.1, read as the reverse complement.
TGGACTGCCCTCCAGGCCTTTCCCGCGTTTTCTATTTCTTCTCTGCCACTCAGGGTAAGGAGAACTTCCTTTGCGAACTTCTTTCTGATCACCCAGCGTGCCACGATGCCTCCTCTGTCGTGAGACTCCTTCGCTGGGCCGAGGCACTCTGGTTCTACTTTAGGTCTTTCCGACCTAGGGTTGTAAGAATTTGTGGTCAAGGATCAGGTATTCAGATATTTTAACTTGTTATAGGCCTTCACTACCTGGAAAGTCACCTTCTGTACGGGGTCAGGCAAAAGTAGGTTTACAGTTGTTCGTATGGAAAAAATACAGTAACTAATAAATAATAATACCAGAAAAAACTGTGTTTCATCTATTTACAACTGTAAACCTACTTTTGCCCCATGCTGTATAATACGTGCTCAATTTCAGGATCTGTTGACTGATAACTGAGTATAAAAACACAAAGAGTAAGGACTCTAACACAAGTTTACGCAGGCTCCAAATCCATTATCTAAGACCCTTTGGGCCATGTATGTTTTGGAATACAGAATTTTTCAGATTTTAGCAAGATATTGTGGTACTTATTCAATATCACTTGTAATACTCCCAATGGGGTCTCGGGAAGTGTTCCATAGTCAAATATATAACTAGTTTTGTAGTTAAATGTGTGAATATTCTAAGAGAGGTAAATAAAACTTTTAAATAGCCTCACGAAGAGTTTCACTATCAAATAATTTCCATCACCCCGCCCCCCATTTTTAGAGTGTTTCTATTTTGGAATTGCAGATAAAAGATTGTACACTGCTATTAAGGTATTAATAGGTGTCACTAAGAGGCACCAACATTTTGTCCTAGGGGTTGAGATGAAACAGACTTCCAGGGATGAGCATGCTGAGGCCAATGGCAGTAGTGTGGGCAGGGGGGTTATGTGGCCCGCAACCTGGTTGCTGGATTGAGACCTCGTGTGCCAGGTTGAAGAGGCCAGCTAGGAGCAGGGACAGCGCCAGTCCAGGCGAGAGGTCCCAAGGGCCTGACTTGGGGGGCTGGTGACGGATGGAGAGACAACTCTTGATGTGAAGTGTTACAAAGAAAGGAGCCACAGAGCTTGAGGGGGCGTTTGAATCAGATGTTCCCAGACTTTGTGTGCCAGGGCTTGGGAGGGTGTTTACGTTTTCGACAGCACAGAGTTGAGGGCAGACGGGCTGAGGAGAAGTTAGTTGCGTTTAAGCATATGCGCAATGTACTCGTAGCCCATGCAGGTGGAAGTAACCTTTAAGAATAAAAAGGAAAATGAGTATGGAATTACTCCTGAAGTGATATGTGGTATGCAGATATTTGTTATGGTCATCCATCTTTCTGTTGTTATTATTATTATAACTCTATTATTTTGCAAGCATCCTCGTCACTAGCCTCTGGTCCTCTGCTGTCCAAGGCCAGGCCCATACTCAGACCCGCCTTCTCCCAGGTGTCCAGTCTGGTCCGCTCCCAGGTCTCCCAGGAAACTCTCACATGTGTGCCCTGCTGGTTTGCATTGCCAACCTGTAAATGGTCACTTACTTACTGAAAAACAATAGGCTTTTCCTCTGAGCAGGTGTTGGGAACCCAAGTTTCCTGGTTGGCTTGTGAACCCTGGGAAGTAGAGGACTGGGGAGATGTAGTGTCCAGTGTGGGTAGGCCGTACAGTTCATGTTTAAGCTCTTACAAGTAGAATCTAGAGCCGGAAAGAGTCAGAAAAGATAGGATTACCCTCTCCTCCTCCCGTCAAGATGAAAACGGCCCTTGACCCGCAATCCCTGGCCAAAATGACCACCCTCTTAGCTAACGGAAACTTCCTGCTGTGAGTCTACCCCTCTCCTTTTTACGGCTCACCCTACAGGGCTGTCTTGTGCTGGGAGGAGGGGTCTGGTGGGCATGGTGGGCGGTTTTCCTCCTGGGGCTTTCACTCCCTCTCGGCTCAAGCTTCCACCTGATACCTTGGTATTCTTTCTTGGGGAGCCTGAGATGTCTTTTCTGTACTTCACATGGTGTCTACCCATACCATGCTCAGCTCACCTTGTTTTCACCAGGAAGAAATGGAAACACAATTACATTTTTGAGGTATGAGTTGGGAAGCAGCTGTGGACTTGATGGGATTTATATCCAGTCATGTGCTGAATACAAACTCTGTATTCCTCCCATTTCTCTCTTTCCAAGTTCCTGAAATGCCCACTTAACACCCCTGCTTCCACCTTTCCAAATCTCCATCTCTTTATAACCTGGGCTCGTGATTTTCCAAGTCCAACAGGATCCTGTGCATTTTTGGTTAAATTTGACCTCTCTGTGCTGTTAGACACTCTTGGCTGCCCTCTCCCTCTGGAAAGTCTCCTCTATTGACTCCCATGACTGTACTCCCCTGGGCTTTGGGCAAGCTATTTAGCTTCCGTGAGCCTCGATTGCCCTAGTGTACAATGGGGACAATTGGAATATTCCATGGAGTTGTGAAGAATTAATTTTATGATCGGGTGTTGCCTCAGATGAGTCTATGGGTACCATGACAGCGAATGTTTAGTGAAGAGTTCATTGGACATGATAGTTATATATTTTATTTCAATGTGTTTTACCAAAAAATAGCACATCAAACCCATGATTACATTATGATTCTATGAGCTTTTTCTCTGAAAATAATAGACAAATAAATAAATTGATTGAAAGTAAGACATTTAGCAAATGATACTATAAGTGCACACGGATATGACCAGAATTGTAAGGGTCGTATGCAGGTAGGGGAAATTTGAAAAATACCAAGACATTACACACGGAGGCCCCAGCAAGGTGCCTGGCATGTAGCGAATGATGGTTATTGATGAATTATTGTGATTGTACTCCTCTCTATAACCATGTTCTTTTATGTCTTTGTTGGGTCCTCTTCCTCATTGTGCCCTTTAAACATGCATACACAGTATATGTCAGATGTGAGTGCGTGTGTATATAGAGATGCTATAAATACATATACTGTGTAGTATATATGTGTGTATATATGTGTGTGTGAGTGTGTGTATTAGAGAGAGAGTGAGAGAGAGAGAAAGAGAAAAAGAGAGACTAACCAACTACTCTGATCACAAGGCAGGAGCTCTAGAGCTAATTGTGTTTAATGTATGATTAAACACAACCTATACAGACTTTTAGGAGAGGGGAGAGGAGTATAAACTGAAATAAGGGAACACATTCTTTCTAGTGAAACATGTGAAGGAGACTCTTAGTGTTGTTTACCAGTGAGGCCCCCTGGAAACTGCCATTTGTGGCCCTTTCTATTGCCCACCAGCCCCTGGTGCCCTCAGAGGCCTGGTGGTCAGCCCTTGGGGGCGTGGGAGAGCTGCCGGGGAATGGACAATGGCACCCAGGTTGGGGCCAGGTCTCTCCAGGAGACTCCGGTGTTCTTGGCGCTCACCAAGGCCCCACTCTGTCCTCATCTCACAGCAGCTGGGTGTTCTGGAGACCTAGGTATGGGCAGTGACGTGCTCTAGCACTGGGCTGAGCCGGGACCCAGAACCCCCTGAGGCTGGCCCTGTTACCAAGAGGGACTTGTTCAAATATACCCTGATTCCCCATTGGAACTATTGAAATGTGTTCTAAGCCATATCTACAAATGATAAATATATTTTAAATATTCATGACCATGTTACACGGCAGACCCCATTGCCGCTGAGTGTCCCCTGAATTTCTCTGGAGTAGCTCACTTGGTCTCTCTTAAAGACAATCTCCCCCTCAAAGGGGATTGGAGAGTTCAGATTCTGGGGTCACATTAAGATTTAACTCTGGATCCTGTGCTGTGTCCCACATAGGCTGGTATCAGAGTTTATGTGCATGTAAAAGAATGAAAGAAATGTACCAAAATGTGTTATCCTAATCCAACGGGCTGATTGGACGGTGTGGCGGTCGTATTTCTGTTGACATTATACAGTCTGGAATGGGATGGAGCGAGTTGAGCAGAAAATCTACAGGCTTCCTCTCCTTGGCTCTCCGATCCCACCCCTCCCGCTGACCAGCCAGCCTGTTCAGGAACCCAGGCTGGGGGGGAAGGGCTGGCAGAGGGACCCTCTCTAGAATCCTTGCTCTCGTGGGCGCTCTTGAAGAACACCTGTAACAGAGAATTTTCCCGCTCTCCTTATCAAAGAGAAGGATTTCATTCGCTCACTGATAAATAGTTGCTGCCTACCTTTTTCACCCAGCAAAGAAAAAAATACCTCATATACATGGCCAACAGTGTGGTGATTACCAGAGGAAAAGGGGGGTGGGAGGAGGTGGAAGAGAGGGTAAAGGGGGAATAAATGTGTTGGAAGGGGACTTGACTTGGGGTGGTGAGCATACAGTACAACATACAGGTGATGTATTATAGAATCGTTCACCTGAAATTTATATAATTTTATTAACCAGTGTTACCCCAATAAATTCAATAAAAGTTAAAAAATATCGATGCTGTCTAGTAGTTGAATCTGCTAGGGAACTGGGGTGTGGGAGAACACTGGAGAGTTTCTTGTTGATAAATATCACGTGGAAATAGAGTTTTGCTAGCATAAGCCAAGTCCTGAAAAATGGGTCCCTTAATGTCCTCTCAATGAGACCAGCTACATGACAGCTAGCCTGTGGAGCTAAAATACTGGTGAGAAATTGAAGCCATAGATCTGTCTCGGAGTGCGGCCTCATCAGCTGTGATTGTTAGGTGTTAAGTTGAAGACTCTACAGCCCTCTGGTCTTGCTTGTGTTTGACGAACGGCAGCTCTGGAATCAGCCTGGGCAGGAAAGGCTGATGTTTGGTGCTGCCGATGCCAGGTGCTAATCGTGTATATATATATATATCTATATATATCTCCATCCCCCTCTGGCATGCACTAGGGTTGCTTCAGGGGAGAAGAGAGACCCACAAGGGCTGGTGATTGCATCAGGTGGGGTCTAGCCAGGAAAATAGAAGCCTCTTGAGAACTGGTTACAAAGGTATTGGAAGGAAGAGCAAAAGGGAGAAGGTACGTAGATGGGAAGGAGCAGAAGGAAGAAGAGGCAATGCCGAGAGATCAGGAAGGTGCTAATTTCCCTGGACTGAAGGCTGCACCTGAGCCCGTGGCGGTGCTGCTGGAGCTGCTAAGGAGGTGCTGCTGCCACCCTCCCAGATGGCTGGAATCCGAGTGACTGTGTCCCACTGCCACTATGGCAACTGCCAGCCAGTGCCAGGGCTGCCTCTGGTGTCCTAGAAAAAAGCAAGGAGCTTTTCTCTTTCCTGCACCTTCTGATCTCTCACTAGTGCCTTCCCAGAGCTGCTGGAGAGGATGTGAAGTGTAATTTGCAGACTCTCACCCTCAGTGGTAAGGAGGGGAGTGTACAAGGGCCTGTGTGAAACTGAGAGGCAATGGATAAATAAATGACACAGAGTTCTTGTGATAAGGTGCAGAAGTGGAAACTAAGAGAAATTTTTGACTTGGTTCAATGAATTGGGCACACTCAAGATTTAAACACCCATTGGGCCCTGAGTGTTTTCTTTTCCTACAATTTTTCTGGAGAAAAAAGTTAAGAGTTCGAAGGTGAACAATATTCCACCCAGGGCAAGAATGTTCTCTGCAACGTTTGGAAGCACAGGAAGATGGACCTATAACTATCGTTTGAATATTTTCGGTGATAGGATGCTTGTTACCTTAGTGGGGTAGCTGGTTCATTTCACAGGTAGACAGTTTAATTATGGGCAAGCATTTTGTTGAGCTGAAGCCTGTCTTCAAGGAACTTCTGCCCACTGGTCCTTGTTCTGTACACCATAGGTGATTTCCTCGCCTACCTCCTTTTACTTTGGGAGGCACTGTGTGTTATATGGACTTTGGATACTGCATGACAGAACCCGCCCCTGACCTCCATCCTGAAGAAAAATGGCTTAACCAAAGTTTAGAACCCGGGGGAGGCAGTACAGAGTAAGTTGGGGGTTCTGCCCTGTCAAGGCCCCAGGGGCCCAGCCGCCTTCCACATTTCTACTCTGCCATCCCCAAAGTTTAGCCCTTATCCTCATGACCCAGGATGGACCTCTAGCCCTCACATTGCTCACATCCATGTTCTAAGCAGTAGGATGGGTGGAGATGAGGGTTGAGTGAGGGTGAGTGGGAGGCTAGCTCTCTTTTAAGGAAGTGTCCTGGAAGCTTCCATTGGAGACTTCCGCTTACATTGGAAGATTGGCCAGAACTTGGTCACATGGTTAAAATCTAGCTGCAAAGGAGTCTGGGAAATGTATTCTTTGATTGGACCGCTAAGTGCACAGTTAAAACTTCTCTGACTATGGAAAAGAAGACAACAGAGATTGGGGTATAGCAAGCACTGTAGCAACAGAGTCAAGGTTTTGGCTGAGCACAGGCCAAGCAAGATGCAAGGCTGGTGCTGCTCACATTTAATGCGACGCCCATTTCCTGGGGAGTTTGTTAACTGCAGATGCTGAGTGAGTAGTTCTTGTTGGGGCCTCCGACTCTGCATTTCTATCAGACTCCCGGCTGATTCCAATACTGCCGGCCCAAGGACCACAGTGACCACCAAGGCTGGGCTCTGGAAATCCGCTGTTGAACAGGGTGGACAAAGGCACATTTGGCATCTCACAAGTGGAGCTGAATCCAAGCCTTTTTAGTATAAACCTACCTTTTGGAAATGCAGTGAGATTAAAAGAGCCTGGCTCCCTGGAGGCACTTAAATTTATCTTCCTTCCTGGCTTTGGAAGGACTCTCCACTTGCCCTCTAGGAGGGCATTGATTGGGTCAGATGATAGGGACCTGCTTCAATCTAGTGTGTCAGCCACCGGCTCTAGACAAAACAAGCAGTAGGGGATCTTCTGAGAGCCAGGCAGGGTCTTCAGTGAGTGTGGACAGAGAGGGTCCGCTGGGCACTGAAGACAATAGAGAGGAAGCTGCAGGCTGGGCACAGGGCAGTGCGGCAGAGAGCGCTTCCTTCTGGGCCAGGGAGGACCGGGTCTGAAAGAAACAAGGCCGCCACCGCGGGCCTGCCCAGCTCCCCATCTGCTCAGGGAGAGAAAGGACACGGAGCAGAGGCAGGAATTCAGGCAATTAATCCTTTATTTAAAGAATAATAAACAGCCAGATTTTACATACTGAAAGAGGGAACAAGGTAAAAGGGGTTAAAAACTAAAAAGAAAGGATGGCAGACACCAATTAACACAATGCTAATTGACAATTTCCCCAAGCTTCCATGAAACATGCCAGGCCGATTTCCCCAATTGCTAATTAAATCAAACCGCACACACAATACTAATTTCCCTAACTTAGGGAACTCAGTAGACAAATAAAATGAGAAAGTAACTTAAACATTTTGTCAAAGTATGGGAAGAAGGATGAATGAAATCTTAACATGAATAAACTTTGACTCCATGTAAATTTGTTAAAGTTCTGGCATGTTTAATGAAATCTTGAAATATCCCAGTATCTCCAGTCTATTCACAATTGCATAAATGCACTTTGCTAATCGCAAAATAATACACAGCAGTCCTCTTAAACGTACGTTCTTTCCCTCCGGTGAAGGGTACCCAGCGCATCATGGAAGTGACATGTAAATTGCACCATTTAAAAATTATAAAATACCTACTTAATTACAATTAAAAACAAAGGAATAACTTTTCTTTAAAATAGTCCCTGAGGTTCTTTGAGCTGGAGTCTGGCTTTGTGAAAAAGAGAAGCCAGTCACTTAATCACATAGTTGAGTGTAGAGGCAGCTCGCCTTGGCTGACGTTCTCGCAGTCTCCCCTTCCCCCAGCCCGGCACACATGCTTGCTCTGATCTCTCCCGGGGGCCCCATCACCCCCTCTTCCCACCAGCCCCTGCTGCAGCCTGCTTTGAAGTGTCCCCTTTACCCTCTGTGCTGCACTCAGGGCCCACTAGAAGCATCCCCGTTGGATTACGCCATCACAGAACGGGGATGGATCTTTGAGGTCATCTACCCATTTCACCCATTTTCACTCCGTTTCCTATGGAGGAAACTCATGCCAAGAGATGAGGATGTGCCTCAGCTATGACAGCTGGTTTGGGGCCCCCAGATTTTTTTAAATTATGCAAGAAATATATGATTATCTTACTAGTCCTAGGTAACACTTGCCTAGTGTTTACTGTGTGCCAGCCGCTGGTATAAGCACTCCACAAAATGAACCCAACTGATCCTCACAGTGATTCTGAGAGGTCAGTGTCACCATTTCCCCATTTTACAGATAGAGGAACTGAGACACTGGAACCTTAAGTAACTTACCCGAGCTCACATCCCCAAGTGGCAGAGCTAGCTTTGATTCCACGAAGACTGGCTCCAGGTCCATGCTCTTAACCACTTGATTAATCTGCTCCTTTGGGGACTAATTAGAAAATGCAGAGAGAAATAAAGTAGAACAGGATAAGTAGGCATCACCTGCAATAACACTACCTAGACAGATATGACCATTATTAGAATTTTGAATATAATGTAACATAATTTATTCCTTCTCCTTACATATTAAAAAAAAATAGAATCGAACATGTTCACATACTCTCACATGATTCACCCGATTTCTCTTTCTTATCTTAAGAACAGCTTCCCATTGTTTCTTAATACGCGCCACGTAAACTTCAGTGGTTGCGATGCTTGCCATTGAATGGATGTGCCACGATTTCGCCTGTGCACTGTGGTTAATATTTAGGTTGTTTTCTTCCTTCTCTCGTACGGCATGTTGCATTGGACATCTGTATAGAAACGTCTTTATCTTTTTTTTTTTTATGGTAATTCCTTCACTATTAAGTGTATGGAAATCAGAATATCTAAAAGGGGAGGGGGAGAGAGTAGCAGGTGGGGATGGGGGACACCTACCAGATACATGGAACTAGGAAGCCGGACTCCCAACCAGCAGTGGAGGAAACCCTGTCTCCCTCAATGAAATATTTCACCTACTATCCATTCTTGTGTAGCCCCAGTTTTTGAGGGCTCATTAAGGCAAGGGCCAGAGCACCCTGCCCCACCCCAAAAGAGTATGATGGGGAACTTACCTTCTGTGGCTCAGTAAGCTATTCTTTGAGGGATACGTAGTTGGCTTTAGACACGAGTGTGTTTTAAAAATTCTTGTTATTATTTTAGGGTACTGGCTGTTCAGTGAGGTATATGAAAAGTAGGCTGTTGGTAAAACTTGTTTACATGAACCTAAATATTCCACCCACCAGACAGAGGGGCACGCAGACATCTCTGCTCAGCCTGGGATGGAGGCATGGGAGATGGTCACGCACAGCCTCAGAGCTGGGTTCTTTGGCCTTTTTGTCCTGACTGGCATCCGTAATGCATTTGTCAAGAGGGAGGCTGCTATCTGTCCTTGTCCCTCCCTGGGACAAAGGCAGACCTGTCACCGTCAGATCAAGGGAAATCTGGAATCATGTGGAAGGACAGCTGAAAGTCTCCTCATTCATTGTGATTTATCATAATCACTGACCCCTCCCCCAGGATGAAATAGGAATAAAATAGTAATGTGATAGGTTAATGCAGATAATTAAAGAGAGTTTAAGACCAGTGTGAGACTGAACTGTGTGTGTGGGTGGTTGAAATGGTTGTTTGATGTGAAAGTCAATGATTGAATTATTCAGAGAGAGTGATTTCCAAATGATAATTTTACACTTTACATAACTGATTTTGATTTATTATAGTGGCACCCAGTCGAGCTGCTTTAGTTCTGAGGGGCTGTCAGCTTTTCCATCCCAAACCCTTGGTCTGGAGCCCACACACGCACACAAACCTGCTCATGTCTGAAATTTGACATTGTTGTTGTTATCTCTCTGGCATGGCTTCCCCCACCCCCCCATCCCTCGTAAGAGTTTAGGGCTTGCTTGGCCTTGCAGTTTATAATCTGGCAGAGGCGTGCGTGTGTGTGCACGTGTGGGCACAAGTGAGTGCACACATGCCTGCGTTTGTGTGTTGTGAGTGGCCCAGATAACCTGATCTCTCCCTCTCATTGTAGCTTTATGAAAGCTTTGATCTTTTGTCATTTAGCAAGAGGCAGGGCCGTGCTGGGAATAGGACCCCACGGGCAGTTGGAATGAAAACGGTGTAGCGGTGGCAAATTGCAGTGCGGCTTCAGAACTGAGGGGAGAGAGTACAAAGCGTGGGGGAGCCCTACTTCAGGATCAGCCCAAGAGAAGGAATGTAAGCCTCTGAGAAGGTATGAACTTAATGCCAGGTAAATCCATCTGAAATATCAGGCCTCCAGAGACTGCTGTTGCTTCTCATCTCAATCTTTTTGCTGGAAGTGACACAAACCAAGACACAGGCCTCCTGCAGATGTTTTTTGGAACAGCCTAGAATGCAAGTGCCACATGACAGGCAAGTGGGTTACTTACCCAAACCTGTCTGCGTGGTTAACACCACAGTCTGCCCCGCTCTTCAGCCCCAGTGCCTTCTTGCTTTGGAACACCTGGGAGGGGTCGCTTATTCTTGTGGCTGGAGGCGGCGGCACAGGGGTCATTCATTGACTGTCTGCCCGAGCACTTACATATGGTGCGGTGAGACGGACAACAGTGAACATTTGTTGCGTGCTTACTTCGTGACACATACTCTTTTAAGGACTTTACCCTGGCATTTAATTCTCTAAAAGGCCCTCTGAAGCAGTTCTATTTTTTTGCCCCATTTTACTGCTTAGTGAACTGAGAGTAACTCGCCGCCCCTGAGCGGTCACTGCGGTGTCTGCCCCCGGAGTTCTGCTGCAGCGCCTGGCCTAGCGGAAGGCTCCACACTTGGCGTTTGCCCCTCTAGTGGAGGAGACCTCCGCTGGCGCACCCTTTCGGATGGCCGGCTGCAGGCGTGTGACCTGCGGCTCCGCAGCAGGCAGAAGGAAAGCAGCCCCGTTCAAAAATATGCTGGGAAATGGGGGGGCAACCCGAGGAGTCTGGGGATGGTGGGGAAAGGTTGGGGTGAGTGGGAGGAAGGAAGAGGGGCTAGGAACAGTTTTGTGGAAGGGCAGGAGCGGAGAGGCAAAGGAGGCATCAGCAAACAGGCTCTGGAAGCCCAGGTCCTACCCCTCCCATCTGGTTTGGCACTGAGGTCAGATTCCCGTGATGACAGGTCCTGAAAGTAGCTTTAAGTTTCCAAACCTGTAGAACTTGTCAACTGGACACTCTCCTTCTTCTCTGCTTTGGTCTAACTTTAATAACCATGTTAAAATACCTCAAACTGGTGTTCAGTTACTGCTGGAGGTACCCAGTGCCGCCAAATTAACCTGGTGGAAGGTTTTAAGGAGGGGAAGTGAAATAATATAGTTAGTACTCAAAATATTAGTTTTAAAGCAAAATAAATGTCAACATATTATGGAGTAGAAAACAAAATTCTGATGAATTCTTAAGATGAAATGTAGGGTTTCTCAGAACTTTTTCCTTTCACTGGAATTCTGAGCTAGTTTCCCAGACTCGGAACTGTGGATCCACTCTTCTCTGCCCTTTGGGGCTTTGAGGGAGAAAAGCAGGGGCCTCCTTGCTGCATGTGACCCCCTACTGTTGCCCAGCAACCCTGCAGGGCAGGGGAGGCCTGGCTCTAACCCAGTACTCTTTCTGTCTGACTCCAGGGGACTTCAGTTCTGGAACCACCACTGTGGATAATATTCTAAGAAACTTGGGGAGATGGTAGAATGCCAAGTCAGAGGAAGACAGGGACCCCAGAGGCCTTAGAGAAAAAAGAATGGAAACATAAAAGACAAAAGACAATATAAACAAATTTATAAGACAAATGACCAACTGGGAGAAGACATATGCATCACATATAAAGGATTGATTCTTAATATACAAAGAGATCTTAGGAAGCAGAAAGTGAAAAACAACCCCTAGAAAAATGGGCAAAAGTTTGAACAGGCAGTTTATTGGGGGGAAAAATACACACACACACACACACACACACACACAGCAGTGGCTGGTGAACATTAGAAAAGATACACAGCCTCCCTAGTTATTAAATAAATGTTAAATGTACATTTTTTACTAAGGAGATCTGCAAAAATGAAAACAATTTGATGCTGGCAAGTGAGCAGGGAAATGGGCATACTCGTGTAGTGTAGGTGGCAATGGGTAACTGGCACGGCCTTTCTGGTGAAGATTTTGGCTGGATCTCTCAGAATTTAAAATACTCTTATCCAGCACCTAAGAATAAAATAGTTACAGGGGTATTGTATCTGTATAAGGACATACGTATTTCGAGATTCTTTATAGTTGGTCTGTGAAATAGTTGGTTGCAATTTAAATGTCCAGTAATAGGGGAAATGGTGAGTTATACAGTTTCAACCATGTGATAGAATATTTTGTAGCTATTACCTTATTAGGTAAATCTTTATATCCTGGCTTGATGATAAGCACAGCGCAGGCTGACAGGCAGACAATGATCACTCGCTTTCTGATTATAAAAATGTGTATGTTTACATGTGCTATGTTGTCGAAACACCGGCACAGATCAGGAAAGAAAATGCACCAGACTTCAAAAATGGCTATTGTCAGTGAGATTAGAGATGGCTTTTCTTTTATGCGTTTTGTAGTGTTTTTCAGAATTTAAAAAAAACATTCAAACAAATGCACTCTTGTTGTAGCATTTCCTTTCTGCACACTTATTTGTCCCCCAGTATTTGCCAGTTTGTATTCCTGGTTACCTGTCTAGATAAGTAAACCACCCCCATCTCTACCACCCTGCCTCACTATACTTACAGAATCCAAGTTTTCAGTCCTAGGGTTGAACTTGAGGTTTCATCCAACCTCCTTGTTTTGCAAATGTGTGTGAGGCTCTGAGGGAACACATGTCTCCATTTCCTTAGGACTGTCCTGGCTTGTCTGCTGTCCCAACCTCCTGTCTGATTGATTCGTTCTCCTTTTCAGTCTGAGATGCTTCCTGGTCTGGACTAGAAATGACATGGCCGTCCTGCAGACAGAAGTCAAATAACAGCTCAAGTTCTCAGAGTTGGTGAGAGGTGGCGGCAGAGGTCAGAGCTCCTAATTTCATTGGATTTGGTGAAAGGCTATTCCTGCCTTCAGTGAGCTTCTAGGAATTTTGGCAGGAAAAGGCATCCCCCACAGAGGAAGGTGGTTCTGTCTGGAGAAGAATACTGGATTTAGGTTCAGATCGCATTCAGTTTTTTTGTTCTGCTTCTTACTGGCTGTTGGTCTTTGACAAGTCAGTTAATTTCTCTGAATGTCAGCTTCCTTCTTTATATATGAGGTCAATGGGACCTCTCTCAGAGGGTTGTTATTAGTAGTACATAAAATGCTGAGCATAATGCTTGGTATGTAGTTTCATTTATGTAAAGACCAGTTAAATGTAGTTCTAAATTATGTGAAGGTACAAGTGTATGAAAGTCTGATGTAGAAAATGGAATTTTTGCTGTGTTCTGGCATGGAAGGGTACCAGGCACCTTGGATAATCCCATTCCTCTTTCATAGATGCACTTTCCAATATCCAAGGGAAAGTTCTGTTTTAGGGATGCTGGAAGATGGGAGAGCTTTGGGTTGTTAGAGGTCAAAGTTGAAGGCTAAATGGTTTGGTTGTCTCAGGGGAGTGTTGTAGAGCCAGAGGCTCTTGCAGTCAGAAGTGAACTTGGAAAAGATCTGGTGCCACTCTGGGGAGAAATTGCTCAGGCAGCCTCCGGTAGCCAGAACTTCAAGTGTCTTGCGCTGATCCCGCTGGGAAACAACCCCAAGAGGCCCTCTGGTCCTCTCCATTGTCCCTGGCTTTCCTCCTCCAGGAGCCATGGCTGAGACCTGCCTCTGGGAGGCCCTCCTGCCACATCTCATTTGGAGTACCTATCACCCAGCTGGTTAGGAGCCTGGGTCAGAGATATTTGGTGGTCAGTTCACACCCTTTGTGTCTTTGGTAATGGCTAAGGTTCTAGGTAAATACCTGCCTTGTTTCATGGTGGGCACAGACAAGGGCTTTTGGGTTTTCACTTCTGAGCTAAGCAAGAAGAAGATACAAAAGACTAGATGAAAACAATAGCAAGAATAGCAACACTTTGTTATACTTCAAAACAGTATGCGGTCTATCTGGATTCAAAATGGCATTTGATTTGTTTGGAAATTTGAGCCTAAAATCTCACTCATTGTTAGCTCAGCAGCAAGCAGCATTTAGAAGGGTTTGTGGTTAGGGTTATTGTCCATTTCTCATGTTTTCTTTTCTTGTAGTTTGAACGTAGCATTCCCCAAGAAGATAGATTATCCCTGGGCAGCAAAGGCATTCTCCGCCGTGCTCAGCATGAACTGACGTCATTGGACAGGGAACCTTAGACTGTTCGGTATCTACGTTTGCCACGACAAGAATTTCTAGCATTTAGTGAGCATCTACTACATGCCAGATGCTGTGCTTACTGCTTTACAAGCATGGTCTCTTTTAATTCTAGTGGGAACCTCCGAGCTTGGTGCTGTTATTATTGTAGTTATTGAAATGCCGAAAGTAGGCTTAAAGAAATTGACTTGCTCCTAGTTTCCCAGCTAGAAAATTCCAGAATATGAAGCTGATCTCCCTGATGTCAACAATCACGTCTTAACTTTATAACCTACAGCGTGCTAGGCATTGCCCTAGAGAAAGCTCTTTTGTTGGCAGGTTTTGACCATGAATTTCCATGGCAAACATTAAATATTTTTGCCCAGTTCCAGTTGACGCCTCTCTCTTCTTCTACCTCCTTTCTTTTTTTTCTAGAAGAAGTAAGTTCCAAATACCTGCTGGTTGTCATATCTCCCCGCCTATGTGGTCAACATTTAATTACATTAGCATTTGTTTTCACTAAAAAAGTAATCACATTACTGCCTTTCATGTCACATTAGTGAAAATGGATACCAATATGATACATATTAATAGAATATGATGGGAAATTGCTAATACAATTAGACTTTCACATTTTGTTAGTCCTGGAGTGACACTGTGTGCTGAAGAACAGCTCACTTTAGTGTTGACAAGGAACAAGATGGAAAGTTGTGGACGCCTTTCTATCCTGTGTGGACAGTGAAGGCTCCCAGGGGGCCCAGGAACATTGATGGGGTCCCACCCTCAGTTTCTGAGCCCCACTTCCTGTTCCCTCCTGTAACATGAGTACCTTTTGGATTCGGGCCGGGAGAGGAGTTCCTCCTTCACAGCCAGGCTGTGTTGCCTGAATTATGGTCATTAAAGTATCATGTGACATGATCCTGCCTGGGTGGCCCCAGATCAGATAGAATTAATATTTCATTATCCCTTCTGCGGCGGGTGCTGGCGGAGAGGGGGACACAGGCGGGGAAAATGTCCCCAGGGCCCTTCCCGACACTCAGCAGCAGCTTTCGGATAGGCCTCTGCCTTTGGCTGGGACCTCAGGAGCAACACTTGGTTGCTTTGGCCCCCAGAGGCCTTTCCGCCTTCCGTCCTTCTCTTCCTGCCCAGCCCCCTCCTTTTCCTCCACTCACCCAGTTGGTGGTAGGAAAACCCTTGCCTGTGTCACTGGCAAAGATCTGTAGGTGCTGCTTTTGAGGGACATTTGTAGTTCATACGCATCCCTGCTTAATCGCTTCCTGCCATGTTGGATCTCACTCATGTGACTTTGTCTCCGCATGTCCCCTACTCAGAACACTAGGTTCAAATGTCTTTTAAGGCCCATTTGAAATCCTCTTTCCTCCACGAAGCCTTCCCTGTCCACCCCAAGCTGATGTAACCCCTGAATTGAACACACAGTGCATATCTGCTTATGTGTTCGCATGTGAGCTCTCTAACAAGTTACAGGGCCCACGTCCTGGCCTCGTTCAAAAGAAAAAAAAATGTGATTCCTAACTCTGAGAGTTTGGTAACGTTAATGTTAGGCCTCAAAACAGTGAGGGGTGCTGTGGAACCCCCGGGGCAGGGGGTGCAGTACAGGCCGGCGAGTAAGTACCAGGGCTCAGAGAGGGGTGGGGTTCCTGCATCCTCGCCTCTGCAGCTCACCTCCTGGCATTTGCTTTTATCTGTCTTTCCCTGGAACATGAACCAGAACCTGGTATCTTAGACCAAAGCTTGCGGTGTGACAATTGGGAAGAAAAACTGGTAATTAAGACATCTATTGCCTTGACAAAGAAGGGGTTCAGATGGAGGGGATGGGAAGTAGGTGAAAAGAGATAAAGGTGGAATGAGGACAACCTGGCTTTTAAATGATAGGTAATTTACTCTGAAGAACGATTTTCACCGTGGAAATAATAAAAAGAGGACTTAGAGCTTCAGAATAGTTGGCCGACCCTAATCAGTATGGCAGCGGGGATTGCGCCCGCCAGCCCTTTCACGTCCCTCTGCAGGGAGGCTGTCACGGGAATCTCAGGAGAGAAGGCCAGGTCAAAGCCTACTGGAAACTTGCCGTCCAGAAGCTCATTAATTTGCATGACCAAGGGCACTATCACTGGTCTGTGGGTTGGGAAACCTGAGTCTACTCTTCGGATTCTTCAACTGAAGAACCGAAGGGTGCTGCAGTAGGCGATGTGTAAGGCTGTATCCTACTCTGGAATTCTGTAACTCTCCTGAAGAATGCCTGTACCAAGGGAGATTTGGAGAGTCAGACCTGGTGTCAGAGTATGGGAGAGGGGTAGATATGGAGGATCTAGACCGATGGAACTGGAGGCTGGGGAATGCTCTCCGAGCAGAAGGTGCAGGAGAAGAGAGGGGGGTGGCAGGAATTCCCATCGGGACATGGGGGTTGTGAATAAGATGGTTCTAGAGGGAAGCTGAACTGCAAGGCTGGGGCCAGGTGGTAGGCAGTATGGGATGGCAGCCTAGGAAGTGTGGACATGACCCTATGTGTATAAAGCAGCCTCTGGAGGTAGATTGTCTCTCCTGGAGCTTGCCTCTCTCTGATGGCTCATGAGGGACTGGGAAGGCAGCCAATTCTGTCCGGTCCATTCTCCGGGGCCTGGAATGCTGGCAGGTGATCCTGTTGGCAAAGCTGGGGACCCTGTGGGAGGTGGGTCTGAAGGAAGCTGCCCCAGGGGTGGAAGATGTTGTCAGGGTAGGTTTACTTACCAATTTTCAAAGTAAAGGGAAAGCTGAGGGTGTACTGGGGCCCTCTTTTAAAGTTCATACCCAGTCTGCCTCTTCGAGGGCGAAAACTTCCAAAGTGAACAAGAAGTCCCCAGTTGGCATGGCTTACTCATTTCTGCCTCCCCCATCTAGGTGTCTCGGTGGATGTCTTGCTCTCGCCTCTTGAGATCACACAACCACAGACACACGCAGACACAGACACATACACACACAGACACACACAGACACAGAACTTGAAGGTGACTGTGGGAGCGCGCCTGTCTCAGGTGGAGTCCTGCAATACCCCACACAAGATGAAGGTAAAATTGAGGCACCAGTCAATCATCTAATGAACCCAGTGAGTCTTGACCCAGTATTGCAGCCCAGGGGGTTTTGGCCACAAAATGTCCCCCAAGCTAGGGGATGTTTCATGAATGCTGTGCCATCACTGTTGCCATCATAGGGAGGATAATCCAGGCTCAAAACATGCCACTGACTGGTGGTCCCCTTCACTTGTTCTTCTTCCCAATGTTTTTCCTGAATGCACATGTGTAGTGGGTGTTTGTAAGTTCTGCGGATTACGTATTGAAACTGTTACCACCATTTGGGCTACTATAACAAACAATACTGATTATAGAGCGGGGATATATTTTGCAATTATAATGTTCTTCAAACTTCTCCGATTGACACGCAGCGTATTTAAACAGGGATGATCAAAAATTATGTTCTCAGCGCGGGCCTGGTCTTCGCATCGGCAGCACAAAAGCTCGCCTCAGTAGGTAACAGTCACCAGGCTGCCTTTGAGCAGCTGTGTTGAGATGGGATTCAGTTTCTTTGTGGGGGAGTGGGGTGGGGGAAGACACCCTGGCTTTTAAATCAAAGACAATTCAGTTTAGAGAAAGATGTACCTTGTGGAAATAAATAAAAGGAGGCACAGTGTACCGTCAGCTGGCCGTCTTAAATCAATAATGCAGGCAGTCCATCTTGCACGCCCATTCAGCTCCTCGCTCCTTCTGCGTGGAGGGGGAGGAGCACCTGCCTTCCAGCCTGGTCCCGGAATAAAAGCCCTTATCCAGAGATGTCTGGGGGGTGCAAGTGGGTCTTGCTCTGCTCTTCAAGGCCTCCCTGGAGCTAACCTGGCGGTGCGCCTGCCAGAGGTCTGAGGATGTTAATGTCCTTTACCTGCAGATCACATCAATCTGCGTCCATTATTTTGCCAAGCAGGGACACCTGGATAGGAGGCTCTATTTTCTTTCAATGGCCCCTGGCTTATTAAAAAAAACAAAACAAAACAAAAAAACCAGCAAAGAGCACGTAATCCCTTTGAGTATTCTTCTAGTGTGCCTAATGGGGTTTTCTGAGAGTGCCAGGTACTATGAGAAGACTCTGGGCTTAAAAAAAAAAAAAAAAAAGGAAGGCAGCATTTTTTAATCATCGTCTTTGTTTACAAAGTGGTGACATTCAGTTTTGATTCAGAGCGAATAGTTTCCAGGTAGAAAAGTCTCATGTTTGTTTTTTTGTTAGCTACCAGCTACCAGCACGTCTCTCCTGCAAACTTTGCACAAAATCAACTTACCTTGATTTAAGCAACAAAGAAAAGGACTTGGGGGTTGGAAGGGTGGGAAAGGGGGAAGCTTTTAAAAGATTATCCTTTTGCAGTTTTGATAGATTAAGAGGGTGATCAAACTAGGCAGCATCTTAATAATAGGGCCATGTGAATTTTGGCTAGACTAATGGAAGCTTTTTTGTCAATTTCCTGTAACCTGTACTTGACAGGACTCAGGAAATGGCATGACTGGCCCACCTTTGATACCCAGAAGAGGCTTAATGAGATTTAAAGGTGCAGTACCATGACTGGAGTTTCCCACATTAGGTGTAAGTTACACACAAAGTCCTTCTGTGCTCTGGTCCCTAGCTGGCTTTGTTGCCTATCTGACGGAATTCAGAGTGTGTTTTCTCTATAGAAGTAACAGCTGAAAGCCAAGCAGCTGAGTTTCGGAACAGAAATTGTTTTTCTAGGAAGTTTTTTTTTTTTTTTTTTTTGGTTCCATTCAGGGCTGTGTCTCTGAAATATCTATCATAAAAAACATGACATGAATTTACTGTGTCAGTCAGCTGCAATTTTTAAATACACTCGTTAGGTTAGTGAGTAACATCTTACTTTCCCGAAGAGACAGGGAAGAAGAGAGGGAACATGAGGCTGTTACTTCTTGGGGCTGGATGGGGAAGGGCGTGGGCAAGGCCATGCCAGAACGCGTGAGCTCTGATGGGGCCCAAACGTTTTTGATGGAATATTTGAACTGGAAATATTCAACGTGAAAGATCTCGCCTCGAGGAGCACTCTGTCAGCGGGGGGAGGGCTGGGGGTCACGATCAGTCTCTGCAGGCCTGTCATGTGGGTTTGAGGGTGGAGCTGCCTAGGCAGGGTATGGGGGTTACAAAGTGGGCCTTGCTAAGCTTTTATGACCGTGGCTTTTCAGGGGACCCCCAGGGAAGCAAAAAGACCTGTCTCTGGCAGTTATTCTGGGGAGGCTGTGGTATAATGGAACACACTGCAGTGAAAGTGGGTGAGAAATGCTCTTAGAATCCTATTCGTTGTGGTCCCTGTCTCCTTCAGATATTAGGCGGGAAGCTCCTCTGCGGGCCAAAAGGCTAGGGATCCTGCACTATACCACCTACTGAGCATAGGCCTCCTTCCTGGGACGCTGCCAGCTGAGACTTGAATGCCCTCCCGGAGCTCCTTTTGAATTCTTGCCTTAGGAGTAGGAGATGAACTTGGCTGTACCATGCTCTCTGTCCATTCCAAGTACAAGCTGAAGTTGTTGGCCTTCTTTAGTGCTGCCGTTATCTGCCCACCTGTAGAAGCAGCCCCTGTACTCCTCCAGTGGGGTGGCACCCTGCCTGTGCTCTTCAACAGGGAGATTCAGACCGACGACACTGCTTCCAGCTCCTGGATGTGAAAGCAAAAGCTTCATGTTCTGCACAGAATCAAGGCCTGAGCATCTCAGGGGCCAACCTGGTAACCACGTAGGCTGATATCAAGGAGCAAAGCTCCCAGGAACATTTAAAACTGATTTTGAAGATCTAAGATATCCATATTTTAGTTTTGAATTGTCCACAGATGCACTTAAGGAATCAATGAAAATAGTGGGATGGATAGGTCTTGTTAGAGTTGAAGTTCTTCTGTTTTACCTCATCCAACCTTATAAGAATAGATTCTGTTTTTTCTTTTTTCCTATCTGATACTCGTGATTTATAGATATCAGAACCTCCTTTGCCATTGTTGGCCTAGCATCAGCTAACCTTTCTCTCTGGCTTTTCCTTCTATGATATTTGAAACACCACTTGGGAGAAATCAAATGCAAACTGACCTATTTTACAGATAGACTGAGACATTTGTGTGGTTTTTTTTTTTTTTTTTTTACATACATCTGTTTAAAATATCCACAAATAGAAGCATTGAAATGCTCACACATGGCTCCTAAAAGTGTGTGAAGGGCCAGGTGAGGTTGGAGGCTGCATGTTCAGGGGCCCCGGGCGGAGGCTGGCTGAGGCGGCTGTGGGCCAGGGCTGCCGGCGGCCTCGGTGTGATGAAGGGCAACTTGCACCGGAGCTTGGAGCACACCAGCCTTGGCCCAAACGCCACCATTTAGTAGCTCTGTGGCTTTGAAAAATCACCTAGACCTTCTTAATGGTGACCTTAGCTGTGGAATGGTGATAGTACCTATCACGAGATTACTGCGGCTTTCAGTATTTTTGATCACAAACTATAGTAGTTTACATCATGACCTGTCACATACAAATACGTACATGCACTTATAAAACTGAATCAAACATTTTAGGAAACAATATTTACTTATAGCCTAATATTTACTATTCTATTCTATTTTTCATTGAGCATAGTGATTGCAACCCACTGAACTGATTTCATGACCAAAGAATGGGTTGCAAGGGAGAATGGAGAATAAGTGTCCATTCCCTTAATGTGTTGATGGTCCATATCTTTATTATTTAGGATATTATAAGCTGTGCTACAGAAACGAGACCTGCGTCCCTGACGGCGGTCTCTGTCACAGTGCTGCCTGGGTCCTGCCTGGCATGGCCAGGCTCACGCGATTCAGAGACTGGCGCTCTGGGGTGATCGCTGTGGAAACATCTGGCTATGCTGATGTACAGCCGCGTCACCCCTCGAGCCCCCGAGGTCTCCGTCTGGAGGCTCCTGGGCATCAGTTGTTACGAGGGGCCCTGGGCTGAGAGGCCAGGGCACATCCACTGAACATTGCGGCCAAGCCTTCGACTGGAGAAGTGTCAAAGCACAAATGCCAGCGAGCATGCTGGCTGCTCCTGGTGCGTGTGGACATCCCAGGAGGGGCTCATGCAGGTCACCCCAGCCCCCGGCGTGGGGGCCCACATTGTCTCACATCCAGTCCTGTTCAGTGACTACATGGTTCTAACAATTCAATAAACCTCTTTGTACGTGGGGCAGGGGTAGGGGTGGGGAAGAAACAAGCCCTGCAATAGCTATGGCAGAACACCATGGAAGTTTATTTCTTGCTTTCTTAAGTTCAGTGTGGGTTGAGCAGCTTTTCAAGGAGACTATCCTCTACGTGGGATCCTGGTGGCTTCCATCTAATCTCCCCATGCGTCCTCCACAGTTACAACTAAAAAGGAAAAAGTGGGCTGGAATATCTCAGGGATGCCTTTAAGGACTGGATCTGAAAGTCCACGTATCACCACTACCACCCCTTTAATGACCAGATCTCAGGCACATGGCCCCAACCCCACTGCAAGGGAGGCTTGCTGAATGTGCAGGAGAAGGAAATTGTGAGGAGACAGAGTGAATGACATGAACTACATAAGGTCGTGTTTGGGCAGGATCCAGGGTAGGTCTTGAATACATGGAGGCTTAGCGATCAAGGTGTAGGAGTAGGTGATTGGGCTAATGCTGCCCAGGCGCAAAGGAACAGCCTGAATTAATGACTTCAGGGGGGCACTTTGTGCTTTTCTTGATGCCATGCCTATGATTCTGAAATTTCACAGGCTCACTTATGGGTATAGAAACAGTTTTAGACAACTAGTGTGAGTTTACCTGTTGCTTGATCTTGGGGCTCGTCCTTACAAGACAGTGGACTGGGACTGAAAGTTTGTTTTCAAGTTGGTGAGCCCAGACTATGCGTATCACTGATTGATAATTACAGTGAACATTTATGGAGTGCCTGCGGTGTGCCAGGCATTGAGTTAAGTAGTTTGCATGCACTATCTTAGTCACCCTCACAACCTTATTAAGAAGAATCTTCTCTAGCTTAGTCCCCTTTGAGCTTACCTATTCTGCTACCTTTATTTCATGAGTGAATAAAAGCTCGTGTTCAGAGAGGTTAAGTGATTTTTCCCAGTGTTGCCCAACAAATTAGTGGTTGTGCTAGGATTGAAAGGCCAGATCCCCTGATCCCTATAATAAGGACATGATGCTAGTGAGGGGTTGGGAGTGAGGGGAGACTGTGTACACGAGATATTTCAGTGGCCTTAGCAAAGTGTTGGTTGAACCTTCAATTTTAGGATCTTCAGTTTTACCCAGATAGACACCAGAAATTTCAATTTGTGCTGGAATAGAATGCCCAGAACTCTGCAGCCAATATTAAACATTGTTTTAGTTTGAATTGATCATTTCAGGCAGAAGTAACCAAAGTATTCTCAAAGGTCTAGTAATTTAAACTGTTGATAACAACTTGAAGTAGAAACACAAGTATAGATTGTAGTAAAAGATCCTTATCCGTGATTTTTACTTCTTTTCACATAAGTCTGCATGTTGTCCTCTAATTACTCTAAGTAATGTCCTCTAAGTTCTTGGTTGCAACCAGTACTGATGAGAAAAATTGAACTTTGCCAAAAAAAAAAAAAAAGCAAATGTGCTTCTGATAAAGATAGGATACTACCGGTTTAAGCCACAGCTCAAAAGATTTAAGTTCTTAGAGAAGAACTTACTACAGATGAAGAAGTTAAGCTCTCCTAGTGGTGACTGAGGAAGGTTCTAGTACATCTCTCTTTGGAGCTCTTGAAAGGTGCTTCTACAGATTGGCTCGAGCCAGAGGTGCTAACCAATGATCTTCTAAGTTTTCCTCCCTGGGCAGAGGGATTCTACGATTTCATGAAATTATCTTCTAGTTCATTGTTGCAAATGTCTCCTCAAAGAGTTACAGAAAATAGTGACCCGTGGATGTGTGTCCATGCCTGCATGCAGTCTGCACACACAGGGCCCACGCCCGGGAGTCCTTTAGGTCGCCTTCCCGAGGAGGCCGAAGGGCATGGATGGTAGCAATGAGACAGCCCTAGCCCGGCTTGGTCGGAATTTGTAGTCTTTTATTGCCTCTGTGTGGATTTGCAGCTTTAAAATGAGAAATTCTTTTTCTATGTCATGCTCCCCACCATTTTATATTTTTAGGATCAAGGAAGGGCAAAAATGAGACTAGTTAGGTAGGTGCTTCCAGCATCAGTGCCCCCACTTCCTGCACCCTGCAGTAGGCCTTGCAAATGTGGAGGTTCCTTCAAGCTGGCAATTAATCATGTGTCCTGTAAGGATGGGGGTGAGGGGAGCAGTGTCTCACACCTTCACTATTAACCGGTGTTTAAAGGGATGTGCTGCTTGGTGGGGAGCGGATACCTGGGCTCCCAGGACCTACTCTGAGGTGTGCGCTCAGTTGGGGAGAGGATTTTTGTGCTGTGCATGTACTGATAATTTTATTAGCTAAACCAAGCCTTCTCTGCCTCAACACAGACTCCCGATATTCTTGCATAATGTGTCTGACATTTCTGAGACAGTGCAGCCTGAGGAGAATGAGCACTGAATAGGGAATCAGGAGGCTGGCTTTGTCCTGACTCGGCTGCTGACCTGCTCTTCCTCCCTGGGCAGCTCGCCTAACCTCTCTGTGCCTCATTACCTTTCTTTCCCTCCTGGAGAATCAGGACCGTCTCTTTGGCGTGCTCTCACTCAGACGGCAGGCGCGCCCAGGCAATTTACTTGGCTCTGTTGCTGGGGAAGGTATGCTATACATCCATGATGATGTTTTTGTCTTTGTTACGATTACAGTTCTTTTCTTTATCTTTTAAGGACTCGGTAGAAGCGACTGAACCCAGTACCACAGGACAAACTCCATCTTACAGTGATCTGCTGTCGAGCCGCAGTCTTTCAGAGCTCCGATCCACGGGTTTCCAGGTGCCGCCTTCTGAATGCAGATCAGCCTTTTGCCCTAACTTCCAAGATCCAGCTATGTATCTGGGGCCCCAATTTGGAGAGATGTGCTCACCTTTCTCTCACTTTTTTACTGGACAAGGTAGGTTCCATTTCTTCCACTTTTTTTCATTATAAAAATTTGGAAGCTCCCTTCCCCAGCCTCGACCCTACTCTTTACTTTTGTTTTTAATGTCCTGGATGGAGGAAAGCCTTCTAAGGCTTATCACCTGCAGATGGTACTTCTGAAAAGGAGAGAGTTTCAGAAAGTTCCAAGCACTGAAAATGGGTGTGTGATGACCCTGTTTTGCATCTTTAATTACAGCATTTGCCACCACACATGCTATAATCATATGCTTTCTCTAGAGCCAAAGCAACGTGCAATTCCAGGTCCATTCATTTATGAACTGGCAAATCAATCACAGGTCTTGTCAAAAAATCACTGTATCATGGGTGTCTTTACACAGACCACTGGATCAGATCTACAATGGACTGCTTCTCCTTAAGAGGTTCAGAGTCCCCCTTAACAAATGTCCTGCTCAAATGTGAGGTTTTCTGATACCTGTCTATCTATGTCAGCTGCCTCCTCTCCCCCAACCCTCCTCCTTGGAAAACATGACTTGCGTCTGAAATTTGGCAAGTGGAGGTTGCAAGGGGCAGACTTGGGGACAGAGATGGAGATTTATAAGATCCCAGGAGAGTGCCCAGAAGGCCTCTTGGCCTAAAAATATCTTGCTTATTTAGGTTTCCCAAAGTATAAAATTCTCCCACCCCTGGTGGTGGCTTTGGGGTTAAGCATGGCCCTTGCAAGAGAGAGGGCTTTGCATTTAAAAAGCATATTCTTTCCAGAAGCAAATCAGAGCCCATTCAGTTGTAAGCACCTGTTTATATGAAACTGCATTCTCTGTGACCTGAGGGGTCCCGGAGCCCAAGAGCAAGAGCCTGCTGGCTGTCAGTGTGCTGGTTTGCAGCTTTCAGGTGAGGAAAAGGCCAGAAGGGGGCTGGAGGGCTTTGAGGATCAGCCTGGCCTCCTTCCTGGTCTTTCTGGAGCCTAGTCTTAGTGAGGAGAGATTCTGGCCAAGGCGATGAAGAGGATTGAGGAGGTGATAGAATCAGACCAGCACTCTTAGAATTCAGGCGTCATAGCTTCTGAATAATTAGCCAATGTCACATTAGGGGCTGGGCTTCTCTTTATGAAAGATCTTGAGTTTCTGTGTAAAGCATCTGATGTTTCCCTGCTGTATGTTATGTATTCATTTATTTTTTAATCCCCACCCAAGGATATATTTTTATTGATTTTTATAGAGAGAGGAAGGGAGAGAAAGAGAGAGGGAGAGAAACATTGATCGCTTGCCTCCTGTATGTGCCCCAGTTGGGGATCGAACGTGCAGCCTAGGTATGTGCCCTGACCAGGAATCAAACCCACAACCTTTTGGTGTACGGGACGATGCTCCAACCAACTGAGCCACCCAGCCAGGGCTCCAATGTATTAATTATTAATTATTAACATATTGTTAGTATAATAAATAAGAACTTATTATTAATTGTTATTTATTGTCTGCTTCCCCTCACTGGAATGTAAGTTTACAGGGAGCAGTTTGTTTTCTTCATTGTTGTATTCAGGTGCCTAGAACAGTGCCAGTATATACCATAGTTGGTGTTCAGTAAGTATTTGTTGAGTAAATGAACACGTTTATTCTTTTCCTCGGTGTATGAGAATTCACTCTCTTCCATTTCAGCACCTACATACTACTCACTGCTGCCTCAGGAATTCTTAGACTCATAGGCTTGGCACCATCTTTCTTCTCTAGGGCCTTCTTAGAATTGGACAACTGCAGATATTTGATTTCCACCTCCTTTCTTCAAGTGAGAAAGCTGTAAACAGTGATATGGCAGTCTCCACTGGCTTTCTGCACGATGCCAGTGACGGTTTTTTGCAAAGGGCAAGGCCTGGGATTGAATGTAAACAAACACAGCCCACGAGTTTAAAATAGACCATTGAGCAGCTCACAAAATAGGCCCCTTGTTTTTAAAAGAGCAGGGGACGCTCTCGAGAAATAATAAGGAATAATAAGTCTGGAAGCTGGATAGAAAGCTCTGATGCTTTCTGGCTGCATTTGTCCTTCGAACTTTATTCGCGTTTGGCACGCCTGTAACGGAGCCACTGCCAGCCGTGGCCAGGGTGCGCGGGCAGCAGAAAGTTTATCTGGGCTGCTGGAGGGAAATGGGAATCTCTTTGAAAAAAAGTGCCACATGCTTGTGCTGCTAATTTCTAAGAGACACAGACTCCCTTTGCAAAGGAAGTCTGGTGTTCGTCCTAAGAGGAACGTGGCATCTGAGAATTGATAAACTAAGGTTCTGCAGCATGTGGGACACAGGAACATTCTCTTAACAGCCCCAGGCCTTCTCATCCGCAAAACACGGGGCATTAATACCTACCTCACAGAGTTGTTTTAGGATGAAACGATATGAATATAGATTCCGTGAATTTAGGACGTGCTCAGTTGTGTTCATTTCTTCACACCCAGCGCCTCACACTGCACCTGGCATCTGATAGGTGACAGCAATGCGGACCCCCCGCTGCAGGGAGCAGCAGCTCAGGAGAGCAGAGTCCCTTCGGTAGCAGTTTGAAGGCGTAAATAGCATTCTTTCCCCTTTCTTCCCTCCAGAATCTTTATTCTTTAAAAAGAATGTGAATATTTACCCACAAATAAGAGTACATCCTCATTGTGAGAAATTTAAATAATTAAGGGATATATTCGTATAACTTCTCCCTAAAGTAACCATTTAGGAGTGTTTCCCTCCAGAGACCATATATCTCCATCATCTGTATCTGTATCTCTGTATCTATCTGTATCTGTCTCTATCTTTATCTCATTTCTGTCTATCATGTGCTACATGTTTGTCTACCTACCTACCTACCTACCTACCTACCTATTTGTGCTACTTTTTTTTGGGCTACTTTTACGCGTCAACTTGACTGGGTCATGGTGCACAGATGTTTGGTGAAAAATTATCCTGGAAGTCCTGTGAAGGTGTTTTATGATGAGACTAACATTTAACTTGGTGGACTTCCGGTAAAGGAAATTAACCTCCATAATGCGGGTGGGCCTTATCCAATCAGTTGAAGACCTTAATGAAACAAAGACTGACCTCCCTGGAAGAAGAAGGAACTGTCAGTAAACTGCCTTTAGAGTCAAGTGCAATTCTTCCCTGGGTCTCCAACCTGCTGACCTACTCTGCAGATTACCAAGCCTCCAGAACTGTGCAAGTCAGTTACCTCAAATCGATCTCTCTCTGTCTGTCTGTCTGTCTCTCATATATATATTTCCTGTTTCTCTGGGGAACCTTGACTAATACCCTATGCTATCCTTTCACTAATTCATCCATCTATTCATCTATTTATAGGAGGATAATTTACCGAGTTATTAATTTGTGTTCCATTCTTATTCCAGTATCCTCTCCCATTCCAAGAAGGCACCAGCTTTGTATTTAAAGTTAAAGCAGAAATTGTCTGCCCCCCACTTCTCTTTCTATAAGCTCCAGCAACTTGATGATCTTATT
This sequence comes from Mormoops blainvillei, assembly GCA_004026545.1. Taxonomy (NCBI): domain Eukaryota; kingdom Metazoa; phylum Chordata; class Mammalia; order Chiroptera; family Mormoopidae; genus Mormoops; species Mormoops blainvillei. The sequence continues at coordinate 8,479 of PVJD01012778.1, read as the reverse complement.
ACTTAGGGAGGATGGGAAAAGAGGCAGGAGCTCTGAGGATGGACTCAAGGGAGATGCCCCAAGACCAGGGACAGGTCTCATAGGATGGGACGTTGTTTACACCCTCACCTTTTCTTAGGCAGGTACCAGACATATAAGTTGTCTCATGTGCCCAAGGACGCACTTTAGTCGCCAGGCTCTTCTATGAAGACCCCCTTTGCCCAAAGATGATATAATGATTCCTGTGTCCTTTGGGTAGTGTAATGACTGGAGTAGACCAATGGCTGGAGGGGCTGCAGGGAAAGTTTTGTTTTGTATCAGTCCAGAGCCTGGGTACAACACAGGGGTGGGAGGTGGGGAGATACATGTCAAAATAATGACTAATATTATATAGTCCTCCAGCTATGATGCTGTGTACGTAAAAGATTTATATGGACTGTATGTATAGTTTTGAGTATTCAAAGTGTTACTTTAAAAAAATATTGAATTGTTTAAAGTAGGACTTGCAGTTTTTATTTACTACATCTTGGATAGCTTTCCATAACTGTATCTTATTCTTATAAGCATTCCGTGAAGTCTTCTGTGTTATTGACATGCCTTAATTCACGTGAACTATTTCCTTTTGTTCAGTATTTATATTGTTCCCAATTTTATGTTGTAACAGTACTCTAGTGAACATTCTTTAGTATTGGAGAAGTATTCCCAATTGCCTGAAAAGCCGAACCTCACCTCCTCCCAGAATTCTGTTCTGCTCTTCCATGCCTCCAGGAGCCCAGCTCTGTGAGAGGCTCGGCGGGGACTCCAGAGCAGGCGGAAGAAACCGTCCCCCCTGCTGGAGCTTGTGATCTTGTAAAGAAAGTAGCACCTAAAGAACAAGAGACTTCTTTCTGTAGTCACGGGACATCATGGGGTGAGAAATCAGGACTGACGATGTAATTTGGGGAGTCCTAAGAGATTAGCGCTTTTTGTATATGGGAACAGAACTGTCCCTAATTAAAACCACACCTTCCTTGACACCTTCTTGGGACACATGATTGTGTGGCAGACAGAGCGGGCTTCCCTCTCTAGTTATTCTGAAGCCATCCGCCTTTTTTTTTTTTATTTCCCTTGGGAGTTATTATCTCTTTTCTTTTTCTTTTTCTTTTTTTTTTTTTAAGAATAAAGACTTGACAGAGCTGAAGTCCCAGGCTCCAGTTCTCTGACAAGTGTGTATGTCATTGCTGTGCATACTTTTACTACATACATCTAAATTTCCATAAGTAATATAAACTATTGTTTTATGTGTCTGAAAATTTTACAGATCTTTTCAGCAAGTTGTAAACACAGGTGGCCAGGGACTTGATCTTTTTCTGTAACCCTTCCAGCCTCCCTGAATCTGAGTAGTTAGTGTGATATTCGTGCTTGACCAGATTCGAGGAGGTGGGACCTGGGTGGCGACCTCGCCTGTCTTCTTCCTCACGCCAGCCCCACCCCACTCTCCTGGTGCCCTTCTCCTCACAGCCCTCTGCCGGGGCCTGACGTTTATTTCTGAAGGCTTTTGAAAGACTCTGGGCCAAGACCTTCGCTCATAAAAACCTAAAGGTCCATTTTCCAAGGACTCTTATGGGGAAACACCTGAGAGTGAAGTTTATTTAAAAACTAAGGAACGAATGCATCTCTAGTGAGCGGGTGGGAACCTTTCGGGTCCCTCCTTGGAGTGCTCCAGAAGGGAAACCATGTGACAGGGTATGGATCTGCTCACTGCCTCGGCCAGTGTTGGTCAGCAGACATGGGGAGGGAGATGCCACTCATTTTGGCTGTCCCAAATCAGGAACAAGGCTCTCACTGATAGGGCTTTTTAGGGAATCCCGTTCTTGGTCCTCTCATGATGAAACGAGGTAAAAAAAAAAAGTACTGTCTTCCTTTTCAGACAGCCTTGTCTCTGGCCAGGTAGAAAAGGGGAGACTGAAGTACCCCCCAGCCCTCGGACTCTAAAAGGTGACAGGGCTGCCAGTTCCTTTGGCCCCAGATGAAGGTGCTCATCAGAGGGTGGAGTAGCAGGGCCTCCTCTTTCCCCCCTCCCTTCTTCTTTCTCCCGTTTCTTCTTTCCTCATAATTGGGAAATGCGAAACTTCTTGCACTTTAGTATGATTTGATTTGATCTGATTATTTTTCTTAAAGCTGATGAAGTGCTAGTGTTGGCATAGGTCTTTTTGTGTCAATAAAAGGAAGCAACAAAGAAAAGAGATATGAAAGTTCCCTTTTGATATAAGAATAATTTGTCATAAGATTCTCCACACCAAATACCCAGCCTCAGAGAGAGTATTTTTGCCATCAGCCTTGTCATCTAAGACTCCATTCTTTCCCTCCTTTTCTCCTCTCTCTTTCTCCTCCAACACGTCTGCATGTGTGTCTGAATACAATAAAGTTGCTTTAAGCCTTTTTTTTTTCAATTATTCAACAACTTTCAAGTGGAGAAAAATTTGGGTCTTTTAATTTCGTTTTCAGCATTTTTTTTTTTTTTTTTTTGCATGTGTGTGTCTCCTTTCTGTTTGCTAAACAGTAATTGCAGATCTTCCTGGCCACCTTTAATACTCCCAGCTAATTATCCTGAAATAAATCTCTTTCAAGCCCGCATGCCAGCAGTTCTGGGATCCGAGCGGCTCTTTCAGCTCCCGGCTGCCTGTCACTCAAATGGGCCTCAGCTGCAACTCCAAATGATGAGTATTAACCTCCCGCTGGGAAGATTCGCCCAATCTCCCCACTTCCAACAGCAGCTCCCAGGGCCTCACCATGCTTCTACCTGTTAGCGTAAGCTGGGATTTTCTTTTGCTAACGCCGTGATTTTGAAAAGTGGAAGAGGATTCCTGAGAGAAAGACACTCGGTTAACCTTCTCCTAATTGCCATTCAAGATGGAAAAGGGAGAGAAAGATGGTGGCTGGCGGCTGGGCCATGGAGTGGAGTGGGGCCTTGCCAGGAAGTGCACTGGTCTGTTGGTGAGCATGTGTGAATGTATTGTGGTCCAGGGGTCTGTGTTCATAGATTCCTACCTGAGAGCTTTGATGGCTGGCACCTGGGGACAGGCCTCAATTTGGACTTATTGTCCTCTCTGATGTCCTTTCTCCTTCTCAAATGTCCCTCAGGGACTTTTGGTAGTTCACTGGGTTCTCTCCTTCCTCGAACCTCTTCTGTTTCCTTCCAGAATTTCTCTTGCCTTGTTCAGCAAGACTCACTGATTTTTGCTGGTCCCAAGCCTGTGTATTTGTTCAAACTGGTCCTGTTTGCCTCTCCTGGGTGAGATACTGCTCTCCTCTCACTTTTGTTGTCCTTCTCATTCCATAGGCCTCCCAGCTTCCTTACCATATCCTCCTGGTAAGATAAGGAGATGGGTACTTGGGCAGGCCCCATGGCAGAGTGGGAACAGCATGGGCTCTGAAGTGATACCACCCAATGCCTGGCAAAGAGTGATAGTCTAGTTAAGTGAATGACTGGGTAAAAAATAGTAACATAATGTCACAGAACATATCTTGTCCCCCAGTGCTGGGCTACCTTCTACCCAGATTGACTTCTCTGAAACTGTTTTTCCCCCATGCTGTGGAAGACTACTTGTTTACCAATTGCCATTTCTCCTCCGTTTGGGAAGAATTTCACTTCCTGGTCCCTGGCAGACACAGTCTCATGCTTTTATTAACTTGCTTTAGTCAATAAATGTTAACTAAAGCCTGCGTGTGTCACTTCCAAGTAAAAGCTGTGAGAACTTATTGTTCTCATTTTCTTCTGTTGCATTGGCTGGTCAGGTTTCCGATGGTGGGAGCCCCATGAGCGTGGATCTGGGGGTGAGCATCCCCAATTGATCTACCGTGGATGTATGGTGTGAGCAAGAAATAAACCTTTGTAGTTTTATGCCACTGAGGTTTGGGATTTTTTTTTTTTAATTACTACAGTGTAATCTAACCTATCCTGACTGATACAAAAATACACAAATCTACTCAGTGATATCCAAATGTGTTTTTTTCCCTCAGCTTTTAAATGTATAATTTTTTATCTGCCTCTATAAAGATTTTTTTCTACTTAGCTGGCCTCTTATTCTTCTTGGTGCTGCAAACCAGATATCAGAAACCTATACCCTGGCCAAAGAGAAAGAGAAATGTTTTTGTTTAGATGCTTGAACTAGATAGTTAAGTCTTACCTCATAACTGGATCCCTAGTATATGACATAGAACACCAAATAACTCCTGTGTCTATGTACCTTATCTCAAGATACCGGAGCAAAAGTGCCACATTCAGCTGCAAAGACCACAATGTGAAAGGCTGTGCAAACCCTTTGCTGGGCTCCTCTAACAGAGGATCTGCTTATAAGAAATTTTCAGGAGCCAGGGAGCAACTGTGTATTCCACCATCAATACAAAACCAGGGAGTTCATTCTAAATGATACCTTGGACTTTGCTGAAGTCCCCCAGGCAGTTATAACGGAAGGACCCCTTACCGTGTGCATCTTCGGACTGACTCAAGCAAAATGTGAGCGCCTGATACTTCCGGGTCCTGCCATTCTCATTTTCTCCTTAACCTCAGCCCCAGGGAGTCCCCTTGGACTTGTTACTGCATGACGTTTTGGAGGACCCTGTTTTCTGATTTTCCCTTTTTGTGGCCTGTGCCTTCTGGGCCTGTCCAATAGGGGAGCTCAATAGATTTTACCCAGCATCCATCCCCTTGGACTTTTCTCTTCCCTTTAGATGCTACCCTGGATTACTTTCATCTGCCAAATCCTTGGTCTTGGTTAGTCAGAGGTCTGTCCTCAGACATAGCAGAGTTTTAATCCCAGTGAGCACTGGTTAAACAGTGAAATGTACAGTCACATATTTGTTAGATTTTCTTTCTCTAATAGTGTCCCAGCTTCAAACTGCATCCTTGTGACATAGAATGAATATTATTAACTTCCAGAAGAATCCTTTGTGGCTGAATATTTCCTGCATCTGTAAATCATTCTCCTCCTGCCTACCATGACAGTTATGCAAGTGACCTTTGGATTTCACAATTTAAAAAAAATTTATGACATTTTAATCTACTCTATCCATGGAAATGCATCACACTGAGATTGTGAAATCAAAGAATAAGTGAAAAACAATCATCAGTGAAAACAATAAAGTGATGGTTTGACCCGAAAGGCATTGTGTTGTAACAGGAAGAGCTCCAGTCCCAGCTCTGACACTGACTGACTGTGTGACCTTGCACAGATCACTTAACCTCTCTGGGCCTTAGTTTTCCTATCTGCAAAACGTGAAAGGACCCTTCCCAGTTCTAGCATTTTACAATTCTGGAATGTAATGTTTATGAATATTAAATAATATTAACTTTAAAAGTGTATTTCCCAGGGTGGTCATTTCTTAGGCTCCCCGGGAGACTCTCATTATTGCTTTTGATAATCTTTTTATTGGGTTGATTTTCATCCTTCAAAAAGTTCATCCCAGCAATCTTATAAAATTAGCAAGGGCATTTATCTCCATTTCACAATTGAGACTTATTGAGATCATGTACTTTTTCCAAAATTATATAGACTCTTTAGTGGTAGAAGTGTGGTCAAACCCAGAAATCCAGACACTCATGCCCTGTGTTAGACAAGAGGGAGTTGTCTCTCCCATGAGTGGGAATTATTGAGACACACCCTACATAATAACTCAGTTAAATCGGTACTAACTGAATGTATTTTATATGTTTAGTGGTGGGTAAAGAGTGTTCTTAGTCTCAAAGGAGGAATAGTCTAGTGAGGGTCAGTTACATAAACAGATGTAGAAAGTGCAATGGTAAAGGTGTTTTCAGGACTTACTCTTCTAATCAGGATGGAGTTGGAGGGATGGGGTTTATCCTCCCACTCAAAAATGACTGGAAAACTGGAAAAGCATTTGAAGTAATGGCTTTTAAATCAATTGACATAAGGCAATGAAGGATGGTATACCTGAAATACGGGGAACAAATGAGGTGAGCCCTATGATTACTCAAACTTACAGTCTGAAGAGAGTTTCCAGGCCAAGGTATAAGGAAGGAAAATCCTTTGGAACCCAGTAGTTTCTCTGAGTTTAGGATGCATAGCTGGAAGTCTGGAGAGGTAAAGTGCTAGGGTATGCAGCGCAGGGTTTCAGAGTAGAGACTTTTGTAGAGAAGGAGCTTCAGAGATCTTCATGTCCCATCAAATCATCAGTTGAGTGGTAGTAATCAGTACATGCATATGTGGAATGTATTCAAGGCTAGAGAGAGAATTGCTTAAAAAGATTAGAGGAAACACACCTTTGAAGATTTACACAGGGGCAAGGATAGTTCCTGTTTCTATCATTCAGTGTAGAAAACCTCATAGTTCACAAGATATTGAGGAGAATACTCAGAGGAGTTTTGTTTTAGTAGTGGAAAAGAAAAAGATTAGATGTTGATCTCACCCAACAAAGCTTTACTAAAATGACCTAAAAGAATCAAACTATTTATGAACAACTTAATTGTGTCATAAGAAAAAGCTCAAAATATTTATAGGATATTAAAAATATCCAGTACCCAACAAGGTAAAGTTCATAATGTCTAAAAACTTGATAAAAAAAATTGAAGGCATGCAAAGAAGCTGGAAAATATGGCCCATAATGAAAAGTCTTATCAGTGGAAGCCAATTAAGAAATTACTCAGATGATAAAATTATAGACAAGGACACTGAAATAGTTATAACTGATTTAAGTTTATAAGTTTAAGAAACTACTATTATAATTGAACCTGTTAACTAGAGATGTGGAAGATATATGAACTACATTGTCTGAGATGAAAAATACACTGGATGAGATGAACAGCAGATTAGATATTGCAGAAGAAAACATCAGTGAACTTGAAGACATAGCAATAGAAACTATCCAAACTAAAACACAAAGAGGAAAACATTTAAAAGAAATTAAAACCCCCAAACAGAGTATGTACCAGTAAATTGTAAGACAACTTTCTGTGGTTTAATTTTTTAAAAAGATTTTTATTTATTTATTCTTAGAGACAGGGGAAGAGAGGGAGAGAAACATCAATTGGTTGCCTCTTGCATGTGCACCCTGACTGGGGACTGGGCTTACAACCTAGGCATGTGCCCTGACTGGGAATTGAACCAGCAACCCTTTGATTTGTGGGGCAATGCTCAACCAACTGAACTATACCAGTCAGGGCTCCATATGGCTTAATATATATGTAAGTGAAGTTCTTAAAAGGGAAGGGAGAAAAACAGACCAGAAAAAAATTTGAAGAAATATTGATAAAAATTTCCAGTAGAAATTAGAAACTTAGTGAGAATGTAAGTATTTGGTTGTAAAGTACTTTTATGTGAAATGGTATCATATCACTCAAGGGTAGAATGTGGTAAGTTAAAGGTGAATAAAGTAAACTCTAAAGAAACTACTAAAATAATATAGTTACAGCTAATGAGTCAAAAAGCAAATGAAATGACATAATAAAAAATGTTCGATTCAAAAGAATGTAGGAAAGAAGTAAAGGGGAACAAATGAGACAAATAGATAACCAACAGCAATATGATAGATTAAAATCCAACCATATCATGAATCATGGTAATTGTAAATGGTTCAAAAATCCCAATCTAAAGGCAGAAATGGTCAGATTTGATAATAAATCCAGACTCAATTTTATATTGCCTATAAGAAATTCATTTTAAAGATGCAAGTAAGTCAAAAGTACAGAAAAAGTATATAATGGCGACACTAAATGGGAGAAGATATTTAATATCAGACAAAGTAGATTTCTGAACAAAGAATATTACCAAGAATAAAGAGTATTTTTCATAGTGATAAAAGTGCCCATTTCTCAATAGGATGTTATTGAGTGTGTGTCTACACACACAAGAAGCAAAAACAGAAAAATGTAAGAAAAATTAGATCCATAATTATAGACAGAAATTTCCACACCCCTCTCCTTACTAGTACTTGATGGAACAAGTGGACAGAAAATCAGTGAGGATATGGGAGACTTGGACAACACTGTAAACAAACTTGTTCTAATTGACATTTATAGATCATCCTATCCAACAACAGCAGAACACACATTTTTTCAAGTTCACAAGGAATATATTTTGCTAAGATCATATTCTGGACACATAAAAGAAGCCGCAATAAATTATTAAGATTCACATCAAAGTATGTTCTCTGACCAGGAGGGAAGTAAATAAATAACAAAGATACTTTGAAAACTCTCAAATATTTAGAAATTAAATAGCACACTTAAAAATACCTATGAGTCAAAGAAATAATCAAAAGGGAAATTAAAAAGTATTTTGAAAATTGAGAAAAAAATGAAAAAATATCAAAAGTTATGCAAAGCAGCTAACTAAAATACTCTTAAAAGGAAATTTACAGTATTAGATGCCTATATTAGAAAAGCAAATAGGTCACAAGCCAATGACTTCAACTTCTATCTTGAGAAATTAAAAAGAGAAAGGCAAATGAAACCCCAAGTAAGGGTAAAAAAGGAATTTTAAACATCACAGTGAAATGCAAT
>PVJD01012777.1:0-37768 GCA_004026545.1 Mormoops blainvillei | reverse complement strand
CTTTCCAAGCGTTGGTCTCCACTTCCTCCAATGGGAACCAGAAGAGCATATCTTGGGGTGGCTGCACTCAATGACTGCATCTATTCTATTGGAGGGTGGAATGAGACGCAAGATGCTCTTCATACTGTAGAAAAATATTCCTTTGAAGAGGTAGGTTGGATGATTTCAAATATTTAGTATCCTGTTATTCTTTTTTTTTAAAGATTTTATTTATTTTATTTTTAGAGGGTATTGGAGGGAGAAAGAGAGGGAAAGAAACATCAATGTGTGGTTGCCTCTCGTGCGCCCCATATTGGGGACCTGGCCCACAACCCAGGCCAGTGCCCTGATTAGGGAATCGAACCCATGACCCCTTGTTTCACAGGCTGACGTTCAATCCACTGAGCTATACCAGCCGGGTCCTGTTATTCTTTTAATGTCTATAAGATCTGTAGTGATGTGCATTCTTTCATTTCTGTTATTGATCATATGTAGGTTTTTTCTCTTTCAAAGAATTAACTTCTGGTGTCATTAGTTTATTTTCTACTCCACCTTGTATTTAATTAATTTCTGTTCCTTTTTTCCCCCTTCCATTTGTTTTGGGTTTAATTTGCTCTTCTTTTTCTAGATTCTTAAAGTGGAAACTTAGATGATTGATTTTTACAACTTTCTTTTTCTGTAATGTAAACCTTTAAAGCTATAATTTGTTTCAAGCACTTTTTAAACTGCATCCCACATATATTGGTATGTTTTGTTTTAATTAGCATTCATCTCAAAATACCTTCTAATTTCCCTGGCAGTTTTTTTTGACTGATGAGTTGTTAGAAGTATGGTTTTTAATTTTGAAATATTTGGGGATTTTCCAAGTATCTTTGTGTTATTGATTTCTAATTTAATGTCATTGTGGTTGAGGAGCATACTTTGAATGATTTCTGTTTTGGTAAATGTTTCATGTGTACCTGAAAAAATTTTGAATTTTACTATTGTCGAGTGTAGTGTTCTATAAATATCAGTTAAGTCAGGTTGATTAGTGTTGTTTAAGTCTTCCCAACGCGTCCAATTGTTTTGTAAATTAGTAAGAAAGAAGTGTTGGAATCTCCACCTATAATTATGAATTTGTCTATTTTTACTTTTAAGTTGTGTCAGGTTTTGCTTCACATTTTAAATCTCTGTTATTGGCCCAGGCCAGGTGGCTCACTTGGTTAGAGTGTCATGTCCTCACGTACCAAGTTTGCAGGTTTGATCCCTGTTCAGGGCACATACAAGAATCAACCAGGGAAGGCATGAATGGGTGGAGCAACAGGTCATTGTTTCTCTCTCTCTCTCTCTCTCTCTTTCACCCTTCCCCCTCTTCCTTCTCTCTCTGAAATCAATTTTTAAAAAATGAATTTATGTTATGAAGTCTGTACACATTGAAATTATTATGTCTTCTTGATGAATTGATCTTTTTATAGTATGAAATGTTTTTCTTTACCTCTAGTAATAACCTTTGTTCTGAAGTCTACTTTAATATTTGTGCAACCATTAATGTAGCCAATTTATGTTTTGATTAGTATTTGCGTGGCATATCTCTTTTTCCTTCTACTTCAAATCTATGTCTTTACATATCATTGTAGTCTGTGTTTTTTATGCAGTTTGACAACGCCTGATTTTCAAATGGAGTCTGTGGAGTTTCTATTATATATATGTAATATATTTGCAGATATGGTAGGTTTTAATACTTCTTTTTTGCTGTTTTTTTATTTGTATAATCCATTCTTTGATTCCACCCCCCCTTTTCTGTCTTTAGGTTGATTATTTTAGTATTCCATTTTATCTCTTTTGTTTTCAATTACCTGTATCTCTCGACCTTTTTTCCTAGTGGTAGCTTTAGGGATTATATTATATACATATATATTTTTAATGTATCAAATCTAACTTCAAATGATATCATACCACTTCATTTTCAATGTAAGAAACTTATAAAAACATACTTTCATTTCCCACTCTCATCCTTTGTGCTATTTTATTTCTGTATATATTGTAAATTCCACAGTATTTTGTTATAGTAACCTAAATAGTCAATTATATTTAAAATATATTTTAAATGAGAAAGTTTTGGTAATTATGCATATATTTACCATTTCTAGTTCTGTTTATTTTTTTTTGTAGAGCTACGTTTGTAGCACATCATTTTCTCCTAGCCTGAAGACTTTCTTTAATACTTCTTTCAGTACTGGTCTGCTAGCAGTGATTCTCTTAGCTTTCATTTTCTGAAACTCTTTTTATCCACCTTAGCTTTTGAAGATATTTTTCTGAGTATAGAATGATAGATTGTTGGTTTATATTTTTCCTACTACTTTATTTTTTAAAAGATTTTATGTATTTATTTTCAGAGAGAGGGGAAGGGAGGGAGAAAGAGAAGAGAGAAACATTGATGGGTTTCTCAAATGCCCCAACTGGGGAAGGGGCTGCAACCCAGGCATATGCCATAACGTGGAAACAGGCTACTTTTTACTTGCAGGAAAATGCCTACAAACTGAGCCACATATGTCAGGGTGTTTTTCCTATTACACTATATTTTTCCTTTTTAAAAAGTATATTTAATTGACTATACTATAACAGTTGTCCCAAGTTTTCCCCCTTTATCCCCCTCTATCCAGCACCCTCTGCTCCCTTAGGAAATCCCCACACCTTTGTTTGTGTCCATTGCTCATGCATACAAGTTCTTTGGCTACTCCGTTTCCTGTACTGTACTTTACATCCCCATGGCGATTCTGAAATTACCTATTTGTATGTCTTAATCCCCTCATCTCTTTACCCATTCCCCCACACCCACCTCCCACCTGGCAACCATCAAAACCCTCTCTGTAGCCATGATTCTGTCTCTGTTCTTATTTCCTTAGATTGTTTATTAGGTTCAATTGTTGTAGATATGTATCTATTGCTATTCTGTTGTTCATAGTCTTGACCTTTCTCTTTTTCTTTCAGTTTTAAAAGATATTTTTAAAATTTATTTTTAGAGAGGAAGGGAGGGAGAAAGAGAATGGGAGAAACATCAATGTCCGGTTGCCTCTTATGTGCCCCCTACTGGGGACCTGGCCTGCAACCCAAGCATGTGCCCTGAGGCTAGCTGTTGCTTGTTTGAGAGGATTTAGGATGTTGTGAAGCGTAGCTAAGACCAGCCATTCATGTGGAAAAGTCACAGTTAACAGTTTGGGTTGACCTGTAAGTTATGTGGTGTGGAGCCTCTGGGAAACACCAGGGTGGGGCAAACAGTGTGAGCCAGGTTAATGGAGTCTCAGCTATGGCTCCCACCTGCTAGGTCTGTGGGAGGAGGGTTCAGAAAAGGAACAATAGCCTCTGCCCACCAGTCTGGGAGAAAGCTATTTCCCAGCTTTCACCCTGACACCAGACACTTCATTTCCTCCCTGTATGCCACTGGTTTCTTTCAAGCTTCTGCCCAGGCACTAGAGCTCCGAGGGAGTGAGTCTGAGTAATTCCATGTGTAGGTCTTCTAAGAGGAACTGCTTGGGATCCCAGCGTTTTCTTTCACTGACTGAATCCCTGCTGGTTTTTACAGCCAGAAGTTATGGGACTTATTTTACTGGCACTGAAACCCTGGGCTGTGGAGCCTGGTGTGGTGCTGGGACTCCCTGCTTCCAAGTTATCTCTCCTGAATTTTTATACACTGCACATAGATGTGGATCCAGCCCATTCCATGTGTCTACCCCTCCTACAAGTCTTGATGGATGTGTTTTTTTTAATTCCATAGTTGTCTGACTTCCATTCAACTCAATTTGTGATGATTCTGAGTTATGGTTGTTCTATAACATAGTTTTAATTCTGACATGGTTCTATGAGGAGCAAGCTGTTTTTACCTATGCCTGCATCTTGACTGGAAGTAAAACATCTTTTCATGGGCTTATTGGTCACTCATATATCTTCTTTGAAGAGAAATGTGTTCAAATTTTATTTTTAAATTATTATTTATTTGTCTTTTTATTATTGAGATGTAAGCATTCTTATGTATTTGAGATACAAGTCCTTTGTCACATATACAGTTTGTAAAAACTCGCCATTCTCTGGTTTTCTTCCCTTTCTTTGTGGTATTCTTAGAAACACAAAAGTTTTTAATTTTGATATACAGTTGAATTTTTCTGTTGTTGCTTGTGCTTTTGGTGTCATAACTAAGAAACCATAGATTAATTCAAGTTCAAGAAGATTTATGCCTACACTTTTTTCCTAAGAGTTTTATAGTTTTACCTCTTATATTTAGGTCTTTGATTCATTTTTAAGTTAATTTTTAATATGGTGTGAGGTTGGGGTTTACCTTTATTCTTTTACATGTGGCTAGCCAGTTATTCCAGCACAATATGTTGAAAAGACTATTCTTTTCCATTGGATTGTCTTGGCACTTCTATTGAAAGTCAGTTGACCATAAGTGTGAGAGATCATTTCTAGCCTCTTAATTTTTTTCATTTATCTATATGTCTATTCTTATGCCAGTACCACAGTGTTTTAATTTACTTTAGCTTTGCAGTATGTTTTGAAATCAGAAAGTGTGAGTTATCCAACTTTGTACTTTTGTTTTTCATTTCGAAACAGAGACCTTCCTTTTTATTTTTTAAGTATATTTTATTGATTTTGCTGTTACAGTTGTCCCATTTTTTCTCCCCTTTATCCCCCTCCACCCACTACCCCCATTCCATCCAGTACCCCCATTCCATCCAATATTTCCCATCTCAGTTCATGTCCATGGGTCATATGTATAAGTTCTTTGGCTTCTCCCTTCCCTACACTGTTCTTAACCGCCCCATCTATTTAATACCTACCAATTATGCTTCTTATTCCCTGTACCTTTTCCTGCATTCTCTCCTCTCACCCTCTCTGCTAATAATCCTCCATGTGATCTCCATTTCTGTGATTCTGTTCCTGTTCTCGTTTGCTTAGTTTTCTTAGTTTTTCTTTTTTTAGGTTCAGTTGTTGATAGTTATGGTTTGTTGTCATTTACTGCTCATAGTTTTCCTTAAATAAAATTTTCTTGGATATGTCCCTATGACATTTCACATAATAAGGTCTTGGTGATGACGAACTTCTTTGATTTTACCTTGTCTGGGAAGCACTTCATCTGCCCTTCCATTCTAAACGATAACTTTGCTGGATAGAGTATTCTTGGATGTAGGTCCTTGCTTTTCATGACTGAATACTTCCTAGACCCTTCTTGCCTGTAAGGTTTCTTTTGAGAAATCAGCTGATAGTCTTATGGGAACTCCTTTGTAGGTTACTGTCTCCTTTTCTCTTACTGCTTTTAAGATTCTCTCCTTAACTTAATCTTTAGTGATTTAATTATGACTTGTCTTGATGTGTTCCTCTTTGGGTCCATCTTCTTTGGGACTCTCTGAGCTTCCTGAACTTATATGTCTGTTTCCTTCACCAGATTGGGGAAATTTTCTTTCATTATTTTTTCAAATAAGTTTTTCGATTTTTTGCTCTTCCTCTTCTCCTTCTGGCACTCCTATGATTCGAATGTTGGAATGTTTGAAGTTGTCCCAGAGGTTCCTATGCCTCTCCTTCTTTTTTTTTTGAATTCTTGTTTCTTCATTCTGTTCCAGTTGAATGTTTATTTCTTCCTTTTGTTCCAAATCGTTTATTTGAGTCCTGGCTTCCTTTCCTTCACTGTTGGTTACCTGTATATTTTTCTTTATTTCATTTTGTATAGCCTTCACTTCTTCCTGTATTTTACAGCTGTACTCAGTCATTTCTGTGAGCTTCCTGATTACCAGTGTTTTGAACTCTGCATCTGATGGATTGGCTATTTCCTTGTCGCTTAGGTCTTTTTCTGGAGTTTTGATCTTTTCTTTCATTTGGGCCATGTTCCTTTGTCTCACTGCACCCATTACGTTATAAGGGGCAGAGCCTTTGGTATTCACCAGCACCAGGCGACACACTTCGCTACGTTGTGGTGGTATATGTGGGGTAGTGGTCAGAGACAGAACAATGCCATTTGCTTGGCTCTTGCCCAATTTGAATCACTTACCCTGCTTCTCACAAGTAAATTACACCCTTCCAGGTGCTGCCCTGGTGCTGATTCCTAAGCAGGTGGGTTTGTATATGTTTTAGGACCCCGTGGGCCTCTCCGATGGACTCTCCTCGGAGACTGGCAGTTTCTCCCGCTGCCGCAACTTCCACAGGTTTTTACAGTGAGAGGTTTTGAGGCTTTAGTTTCCTGCGCTGAAACACTGGGTTGCATGGTCTGTCTCACACCCCAGTTGTTCCTCTTGGTTTATCTGCACGCAAATGTGGACCACCTGGTCTGCCAGCTGCCCCTTTGCCATGCATCATCTCCACCCCAGCTGCCAGTCTCTGCCCCTCATACCAGTCTGGATGAATGTTTCTTCTTTAACTCCTTGGTTGTCAGACTTCCATACAGTTTGATTTTCTGGCAGTTCCAGTTGTTCTTTGTTTTTAAATCGATTGTTATCCTTCCTTTGGTTATGCGAGGAAATGAAATGTATCTACCTATGCCTCTGTCTTGGCCAGAAGCCTGTACTTTTTTAAAAGAATGTATTTGGCTTGAGTTTTCGGGTTTCATGTGAATTTTTGGATCAGCTTATTAATTTCTACCAAGAAACCAACTGGTTTTTTGATAGGGATTACATTGAATTTGAGATCAATTTAGAGTATTGCCATTAACTATATTAGGTATCTTAATCTTGAACATGAGATGACTTTCCATTTATTTAGGTCTTCAATTTGTTTCACAATGTTTTGTAGTTTTCAGTTTGTTGCACTTTGTCGATTAAATTTTTTCCTGAGTATTTTATTTCTTCTGATCCTATTGTAAATTGAATTGTTTTCTTAACTTTATGTTTAAATTTTTCTTTGCTGGTGTAGAGAAATTAAATTGATTTTTTTTCTGTTTATCTAATATTCGTTAACCTTGCAGCACTCATACTTTTTTGTGTGTGAATTTCTTGGGATTTTGTGTATGTAAGATCATGCCTCCCTGGCTGGGTAGCTCAGTTGGTTAGAGCACAGTCCCAATTCTCCAAGGTTACAGGTTTGATTCATAGTCAGGGCACATTAAAAAATAAACCAGTGAATGCATAAATAAGTAGAACAGCAAATAGATGTTTCTCTCTCCTTTCCTCCCTCTCTAGCTCCCTCCTTCCCCCCTCCCTCTCCCTTCCTCTCTCTCTCTAAAATCAGTAAAAAAAAAATAAAGATCACGTCATGTGTGGAGATCATTTTACTTTTTCTTTCCAGTCTGGATGCCTCTTATTTCATTTCCTTTCCTAATTGCCCTGGCTAGAATCTTCTGTACAATGTTGAATAGAAGTGGCAACCTTGTCTTACTGTAAAGCATGATTTTGATTCTCATTTCTGACAAGTTTTAAACTTTAGTGATATTTCTAATTCCTTTCTATGTGATTTTATTTGGTAATATAGAAAGTGAACTTTCTGTTGCTAATTTTTCTGTATGGCTGGAAATGAATAGACTTTTGTTCCAACGTGCTTATCAGTAATGAGTTATCTTGGTTTTCATGCATAAATCTGAAATTTTATTGTTATTTACAGTCTACTAAAGTCCTACATTATAAATGCAAACCCTTAAAATAATGTAAAGCATGTTTCTGGTTTTACAGAGTTTATTTTGAGGGGATTCAGGATAAAAAGCAAATTATAGTTCTTTTTAAAAAATTTTTATTGATTGATTTCAGAGAAAGAGAAGGGGGAGAGAAACATTGATCTGCTGCCCCACTCACTATGCGCATTCTCTGGTTGACCCTTGCATGTGCCCAACCAGAAATTGAACCTGCATACAACCCTGGAATATCAGAAGGATGCTCCAAGTGAACCACTTTGCTAGGGCACAAATTGTAGTCCTAATATACTGATAGAAATGAAAGATAAACATGACAGGATGATCCTGGTTCCCTTATTATGTCAAGAGCCATTTTTGTGGGAAAGCAAAGGTCAGTTCCCCCGAAAAACGTAACTCCAACATCCTAATTTACCTTAATCAGCTATAGAATTTAGTAAATATATGTCTTTTAAAATACATTTTTCAACTATGCCAACTTTGTGATATGTTCTATAATTTCAGATAATCAAATAGCCTTCAAATTTAATACGGTTCTTGAATTTCAAAGGATTGTTGCAGGGTTTAGTATTTCAGCATTTTATTTACATTCAGACCAGTAAGCACTGAACACTGAGTTTCTATAATATGCTGGAGCTGTATTTGATACTGGGATGTGAAGGTCATTAAGTCCATGTCCTCAAAAAGTTCGTTTTCTAGCATTGAGGAATAATAATTGTTTGTTATTATTTTATTTCCAGGTTCTTTTTTTACCTGGCTACTTGCTCCTTTTGTTATAGGAAAAACTTAGTTCTTCTTGCTGACCCAGTAAAGAATTACAGATCTGCAAGTCTATTAACATGCAAGCAGAGTTTATTAGTGATAAGTTTTCATGGAAGAGGATGGGCCTCGCCAAGGTGGGGGTGAAAGTCATAGGCTTGGGCTGCAAAAAGCATCAGGTCCTTTGTCCTGAGGACTTATATAGTTGAGGGACTTATATAGTGAGGGAGTTACATATTGATTGGTGGGTAAAGGTGGTGCCAACTTTCCCTAGGGACTGATGGGATGACCTAAACATAGGTATGTGTGGAGGGTTGTTAACCCAGATTCTTATCGTGGTCCATACCACCTTTTGTCATCCATTGTAAAACAGATAGATGACTGGAGGCAGTTAATCAAAGTTGAGGCAGTTACCCAAGGTTATTTATGGGTTCTTTTTGTAAGCACTAGGGACCCCCTCTTAAAACAGATAGTGACTAGAGGCAGGCAGTTAACCAGAGTTGTTTTATGGGTTTTTTCTTTGGGCACTGTGGGCCCCTCTCCTCTTCCCCCTTCTAGACGTTGGGATGAATCCACAGTTTCAAGGCTTTCTCCCAGATAGTGGAAACGTGGTACACACAGAATTTCAAGGGCTCCCCTCCTCCTGTGCTATCCTGGTGTTCCTTGTGATGTTTGAAACACCTGACAATCTTATTGGACCAGGCTCAAGACTTCAGAGTTAATGGGTGAGACATGTCTCCCTCTTCCTCCCTACCTTGGTTTAATTTTTTTTTAAAGATTTTATTTATTTTATCTTTAGACAGAGGGGAAAGGAGGGAGAGAGGGATAGAAACATCAATGTGCGGTTGCCTCTCGCGTACCCCCTACTGGGTACCCGGCCCCACAACCCAGGCATGTACCCTGACTGGGGAATTGAACCAATTTTATTGTTATTTACAATCTACTAAAGTCCTATATTATAAATCCAAACCCTTGAAATAATGTAAAATATGTTTCTGGTTTTACAGTTTATTTTGAGGGGACTCAGGATAAAAAGCAAATTATAGTTCTTTTAAAAATTTTTTTATTTATTGATTTCAGAGAAAGAGAAGGGAGAGAAACATTGATCTGCTGCCCTACTTACTTTGGTTCGCAGGCCAACGCTCAGTCCACTGTGCTATACCAGCCAGGGCCCTGCCTTGGTTTAATATCTATCCTACCTAACAGTTTATCTTTTAATTATATCTCAGGACCTTAATTAGCTTTCCTATTTTCTGGGTATAGACATTTTCCCTGAAGTAGAACTTTACAATTCATTTTGGCTGTAGCAGCTTATTGAAATTTCTTCAGATAGTAGTGTATACAAGGAGTTAGCAAACTTTTTTTTCAAGGGCCATATACAATCTGTGTTTTGGCATTTTCATTTTTGTTTTTTTAAATAACTCTTTAATGTGGGAAAATAATTCTTAGTTTTTAGGCTTACACAAATAGGCTATAGTTTCTGACCCCTGATCTATACTACCTTTCTGAAAATGTTTTGCAGTCTCTAACTCCACCAGATGATCCTTGCAGAAAGGATTACATGGTCAAATAAATCTGGCAAGTTTTTTTGCTATATTCTTCTCCTGGAGGTTTATAAGTCTCATTAACATTTCAAAGACTTTTAAAAGCCCTGTGTATACTGTATATAAGCACTTCTAGGAACTTTGTGAGTTTGGCGGGGGATACATTACCTACTTGTATTCCATAGAACTAGTTTTTCAGAAAGCCTACCTGTATACAATCTCTAGATTATTTCTGGATAATAATTTATAATTAATCACTGATTTGTTTTTCCTCTAAACTAACTATTGGCTTAGCAAAAAATTACATTTGTTCTTTTCCACAAGATTGCTCTAGTAGCAGCACTTAGTCGTCTTTATCTGCATTTGAAACAGTTTCGTTCAATTTTGTTGTGACAGCTGT
The DNA here is from genome assembly GCA_004026545.1 of Mormoops blainvillei. Taxonomy (NCBI): domain Eukaryota; kingdom Metazoa; phylum Chordata; class Mammalia; order Chiroptera; family Mormoopidae; genus Mormoops; species Mormoops blainvillei. The sequence continues at coordinate 27,501 of PVJD01012777.1, read as the reverse complement.
CATATTAGTGTGTATTTAAAACAAAAACAAAACAAAACACCGTTCTGGCTGGTGTGGTTCAGTGGATTGGGTGCTGGCCTCCAAACTGAAAGGTCACCAGTTCAATTCCCGGTTGCGGCACATGCCTGGGTTGCAGGGTGGGTCACCAGGCAACTGATGAATATATCTGTTGCACATCAGCGTTTCTCTCCTTCTCTTTCTCCCTCCCCCTCTCTTAAAAAAAAATAAAATAAAATCTTTTTTAAAAAACATCAAAATTGGTGAAATTTTCTGTAGCCATTTTAATGTTGAAGATGGAAGAAAATATGCAACATTTTTGGCATGTTATGCTTTATTATTTCAAGAAAGATAAAAACACAACTGAAACACAAAAAAAGATTTGTTCAGTGTATGGAGAAAGTGCTGTGACTGATCGAACATGCAAAAGTGCTTTGCAAAGTTTTGTGCTAGAGATTTCTTTCTGGATGATGCGCCACAGTCAGGTTGAAGTTGATAGTGATCAAATCAAGACATTAATTGAGAACAATCAACATTATGCCACGTGGGAGACAGCTGACATACTCAGAATATCCAAATCAATAGTTATTGGTGAAAATGAAAAAAATGTGTCTTTTATTTTACGGAAGAAACCATACGGACTTTTTGACCAACTCAATATTTTGTCTACATCAACTTGAAAGTTTATTTTAAAATGTTCTACATACTGATGTGACTGGATCGTGAGTTTGAAATTTAAACGTAAAAAGAACCATAGTATCTGATTTCTCAGCATTTTTTCTATTTCATTTTATGACACTGCTAACTTATATTTTTCTCTTTACCAGGAAAAATGGGTTGAAGTTGCCTCAATGAAAGTGCCTAGAGCAGGCATGTGTGTCGTGGCAGTCAATGGGCTTCTGTATGTTTCTGGAGGTCGATCTTCCAGCCATGATTTCTTGGCCCCAGGGACTTTGGACTCAGTCGAAGTTTATAACCCTCATTCAGATACCTGGACAGAAATCAGTAACATGATCACCAGTCGTTGTGAAGGAGGTGTTGCTGTACTATGAAATATAAACTGTGCCCTGGCTGGTGTGGCTCAGTGGATTGAGTGCTGGCCTGCGGACCAGAGGGTCACTGGTTCGCTTCCCAGTCAGGGCTCATGCCTGGGTTGCAGGCCAGTTCCCCAGTCAGTGGCACGTGAGAGGCAACCACACATTGATGTTTCTCTCCCTCTCTCCTTCCCTTCCCCCTCTCTCCAAATAAATAAAATCTTTAAAAATATTTAGATATAAACTATAAGAGAACACAAGGAACATTTTGAAAATATAGGATCTGAACTTTTGCAAATCACACACCTTTGGTCATAGGACCTTTTGATTCTGTTGAGTTTTTCATGTATTTGATAGATAAATAACTAAAGGGTTATTTTTCTAAGAATTTGAGTGAGAAAGGGATATGGAATATATCCTAAATTAATAAAAAGGTCACAAAAATTTTTCAAGCTTACTAATAGAAATGCTATTTATGCTCTAGAATTTTCCAGTTAGGAATCGAGTCCTATTTGTAAAAATGATTTGCTAGAAACTTCTTGGCAAATAGCCCTTTTTGTGGCTCTCCAGTGCAATTCAACCTGTAACATTACCCTTATGTGATGTAAGATAACAGTGAAACAGTTTAAAGATGTGTGTACATTCATGATTCAACCCAGAGCACAATTTTCCATGACCATAGTTTAACCTACAGCAAAAAGCCAGTGAAACTAATTACTACTTTTATTTGATGCTAGGATTTTCACTAGCCCCAAACTTTTTATTGGCAACAGATATACTGGGAGGGACATGTGGGAAATATCTAGCAACTTATATAGCTATTTATTTATATATAAGTTTTGACCTGTTGATAACAGCATAAAAAAAGCTTTTGCTCACTTATGTTTTTTTGTCTTGATGCTGAGGACACAAGTAATTAAGAGGAGGTTCTTAGTGATAGTCCTTTATTGCAACAGGGTGATAGAGCCCAGTAGATGGTATGCACCTAATAAATGTCTTCCCTATTGTCTAAGTAGTCACCAAAAATACTTGTTTGGCTTTGGGAAGATGGAATTTTATTAGATCAAGCTTTGTGAAGCTTACTTGTACCAGGATGAACTTACTACAAAGCTACTGCCAGGCTTAGAGGAGATGGAATTGTAGATGCTTGTGAAAATTCTCACAGACATTGACATAAGATGAAAGGCATCTGATCCAAAACTGCTTCTCAGAACTTCTCATTTTCCCCCATGAGAAGCATTTTAAAGAATTGTTCTCTGTCTGGTTCTGAGAGGAAAATTCATGTACACGATCATCACTTTTATTTCTACTAGTCAGTTGGAGCCATTTGTGTTAAAGATCTTACATTTAGCTTTACCTAGCTGATTCCAGGATTTAATTAGTATATTCCTGGTTCCCCCTTTTCTTTACTAAAGTACTTGAGAATATTGTTATAAGCGTCAACAGCTTATTTAGATAGAAAACTCTTGGTAAGCATTAAAGACTCAGCTTTCATGTCGAACATAATTGGACTGGCCCACAAGGATGTTTTTCTTCATGACTTAACCATATGCTTATATTAAGAAAAGCTTATGTAATGCAGACAAAGTTCTGAAAGTCTGAAGGGTCAAGATACTTGGTTAGAATCGGTAAAATGTCAAGGAATGAAGTGTCAAGATAATTCGTAGGCTATTTAAGCTTACGTGCCTTTAATATTTCTAGTTACAGAGAATCTGCATTTTAATTCAAGAGATTTACAAAATGCTCCTATAATTTAATTCTCATTATCTGGCAACCAGAATGGCACCATGAAGGGGGGAGGCGTTATGTTCTGCTGTGGCAGAAATGTAACGTCAAGACAATCAGTGTTTGGGCTTAATAGGTTCAGATGATCCCTGAAGATAATTGTAAATATGCTGTTTCCTAGGTGATGACAAATTGCTTTAAAAAGAATGTACTAATAAAGTATTTTGATTACTTTTCCTTCTGAAATTTTGCTTTTCCTTCAGAGAAACATCTTCTGAATATGAGTTTTCTTTCCTTTATTATCAGGTTGTAGTAAACTGTTCTCTCTGTGTTAATAAAGAAGGATCATGTGGTGGTATCAACCACGGTCTTTAAATGTGTGTGTATTTCTTTTTTTTTGCTTAGGATTGTTGGAATGAAGTACCATAGAAATATAAACAATAGAATTTATTGTTTTAGTTTCAGATGCTGGAAGTGTGAACTCAAGGTGTTGGTAGAGTTGGTTCCTTCTGAGGGCAGAGACAGGGATCTGTTCCCGGCTTCTGTCTTTCACATAGCCATCTTCACATGCAGATGGCATTCTCCCTGTATGCGTTTGTCTCTAAATTTTCCCATTATAAAAATACCAGTAATATTACATTACAGCCTACCCTTCTCACCTCATATTAACCATATTACCTCTGTAAAGACCCATATCCAAATAAGGTCACATTCTTAGATATTGGGGATTAGGACTTCAACACACACTTCAACCCATAACAGGTATGTAAGAAAGTAAATAGGTTACCAGTCTAGACTCTCATCTTTTCACAGCTGGAATCACTAGAGTGGAAATCATATGTATATAATTTACTTATGAAACTTAATATTTGAATACTTAAGCAAAGATAACATGCCAGATGATGTCATTTCCTTACTTATATTCTTACACTATTTAAAATGTTTCTCCCTTTTTATGTTACTAAGAATCTCAAGAGACAAGGTTTCCAAGTTAGAATTCTAAGGTGATGCTTTAGCTGTTTTGAAAAAGCTTTCTGCAAGCTAACATGTAAAACCATGCTCAACATCACTAGCCATCATAGATATGCAAGTTAAAACCACAATGAGCTATCACCTCACACCTGTCAAAATGGCTATGATTAATCAACAAACAAATGCTGGTGAGGATGTGGAGAAAAGGGAATCTTAGTGCACTGTTGGTGGGAATGCAGACTGGTGCAGCCACTGTGGAAAACAGTATGGAATTTCCTCAAAAAATTAAAAATGGAACTGCCTTATGACCCAGCAATTCTACTGCAATAGCTAAGTGTTGGAAACAATTCAAGTGCCCATCAGTAGACAAGTGGATTTAAAAATTGTGGTACATTTACACAATGGAATACTATGCAGCACAAAGAATTCCTACCTTTTGCAACGACACGGCTGGAACCGGAGTCTATCATGCTAAGTGAAATAAGCCAAGTCAGCAAGATATACCATATGATCTCACTTATAACTGGAATGTAATGAACAAAATAAATGAGAAAAGTAGAACCAGAGAGACTGATAGCTGTAAGGGGGCGGGGGAAGTGGGGAATGGTGGAAGGAATGGGAAGGGATTAGTCAAAGAACATGTATGAATGACTCATGGATATGGACAATGGAGAGGGGATTTACTGGAAGGGGGGTAGGCTGGATGGAGGGGGTGGCCAAAGGGAAAAAGATTGGTAAAACCGTAATAGAATAAATAATAAAAAAAATAATAAAGTAGCAAAAAAAAATGTCAAGCCAGTTAGCCCCTTTCATTAGAATATCAAGATGGCTCCAGCTTGATTTTCCTAATTTTATGCATTAGTGGTTATATTCTTTTAAATAATTTTGACTTGCAGATGTTCTTTTTGTTGATAAGTTGCATCTATCTCTGCCAAATATCCTGATAAAAACTGAAAAATGTGTCCAGCTTCTCTTTAAACATGACTTGCCCTCGTGATACCACGCTCAAATGACTTTAGAACCAAAGATCTTTTCAGCGCATATAACTAGGTTATAGCAGGTAAGATGAACTTGGAAATGCAATTACCAGGAACAACTTAAATGAAAACTCCACCCTGGAACCACTTATTATTTTCAGACATTCATGGATTGAAGTTATCCTCTTAAAATGGGAGAATGTGTTTTTTCAGTGATCATAGGCTTTAGCAAAAGGGATTTCATCTTTTTTTATTTTATATTTTTCAAAATAATTAAAACATTGAAATGTATGAGTGGACAACTATATAATTCCTAAGACTGAATGAGAACTGTAACCTAACATAACATGAAAAGGACTTGTTAGGGATTTTGAAGCTGTTGACCATATAAGTCCTATGAAATAAAGATTTCTAGAAATGAAAAAAAATGTGAATAAACAGTAATAGAAGAAAAACCAGATGCAAAACAACCTTACAAGGCTTGTAACCAACATGTTAACATCATCTACAGGGTAGTTTTATATTTATTCTACATGACCAGGTCTCTTGGGTCCTTTCTCTGGATAAACATCTTTAAGTAGTAAAGTGATTACAAATGATAAAAAGGCGACTAAAGTGACCACTATCCTCAGGGCTTTGAACCAATTGGGATAATGTGGCAAGAGAAAAAATTCAATATGTAATGCTATCCCCAAACCTATTATTACTGTGACTATAGCTTCACTGAGCCTTTCAGAAATAAGGAAGGCAAACCATGAAAACAGCACAGGAGCTGTACTACTAGCTAAATTGAGGAAGTCTGGTTTGGCTGGACTACTTTCCGGCAGAGCAAAACCCCATCTGACCCCTCCCAAGAAAGATAGGAAACTGGCTCCATAAGCCATCTGAGTAAAAGCTAATATGGGGATATAAGTCTTTGTCATCACCATGATCAGTGGCGGCACAAAGAAGGGGATCAGTCCCGCCAAAGATATATATAATGCTGGCTTTGGGCTGTAAGGCAGGTCCATGATAATTTTTGGTGGCCTGGCTGGCAGTACTTGCTTCTGCTTCTTAAAGCTGCATGGAGAAGTATGATAGTATTGTCTCTTGCTCATACACACTAGAAATGATGGGAAGGGCCAAGGCCTTAGAAACAAAGGTGAAAAGTTCTGCTGGAGATTTGTCTTGAGAGAAAGTGTTTTTGTTCTCTTGATGGCTCCTAGTCTGATTATGAAAGGATATTTCAGCATCTACAGAGAAAATAGAACCAGAAGACAAAAACAGATTAAAAAAAAAAAGTCAACAAATGTCATAGTTAATTCCAATGTAGAACAATATGAAAACAAATTATCTACCTTCTGTTAGCACACTGAATTTTACAGAAAGGTTGGACTACAGAGTGATGTTATTGCTGGCTAGGACTGTTAACAGATACACAAAATGCAAAAGAAACTACTGAATAGAAACCTGTGATGTTTTGGCTTACTGCTAATCTTATCCCATGAGAAAAATATCTCAAAGAACAGGTAAAGACTGGATGTTCACTTTTTGACATTCTAAACTGCCTCTTCTATTTGTAAATTGCAAAAGCAGTTGAACTAATCACTGGGAATTCTATGTTATGTAGAGAAAAGCAATCTACCTTCCATTTTAGCTTTATGGACACTTCATACTTTTCGGAGCTCCATGCCTTTCCACATGTCTCTGCCTAGAACTCTGGCTTATTGCTTTACTATTTGGGAACTTGTCTTTCCAAATTCAGCTTAAAGGTTTCTTCCATCTGGTTTAATGTTCCTTTAAGTACCCTGTGTGCACTTCCATTATAATTCTCACAGTAAATTAAAATTGTGTTTACTTGTCTGAGTAGATGTGAGACTCAAGGCCATATTTTTTTCTTTAGCTTAAAAGAAAACCAAAACCTAGTATCTTTCATTGTATATAGTCAAATAACCTTTCCTGCTGATTCTGTGCTTTAGCGAGTGGATTCCAAACTTCAACTAACAAATCAACAGTAACTCAAGAAGAGTGAGATGAAAGGGAAGATGAAACAGTTATTTAAGAATCTTGGTAATCCCTCAAAATGCTAGGAATGATTCCATCTTGGGGCCCCCTTTTTCCTTTTGGCTAGAATGTTCTTCCCTGAACTATTTGCATGGCTCATTCCCTAACTTCTGACCACCCTATTTATGTAAAGTGTACTCGTAAGTCTGTTGTTGACAATATGTATTTCCTTCCTCTGCTTTATAGTTCTTCACAACACTTGACATATTAAATATTTTACTTTTTGTATTTTACCCCCATCCCCACCCCCAAATATATGAGGATAGGATTTTTTGTCCTCTTTTTTACTGTTATTGCCCAGCCAAACCATGCCTGGCAAGTAGTGCTCAAATATTTGCTGAATAAACCAACCTTTGAAGATGCCAGAGAAAACTTCTGGATGAAGTGAAACATATTGGGCCCCAGTGAAGTCTTGCTCAGGAGGATGCCTGATAGTTCTGATTAAAGTATTTTTACAGTTAAGTGGACGGACTGAATCAGAAGCATGTTGCTGTGTACAAAATAAGATGTCACTTAATTTTCTTCATTTTATATTTTTTAAAAAGTAACTCAAGAATTTCTTCCATATAACACAGTTTCCTTTGAGAACAATTATTAATGTTTTCAAAAATTCAGTAACATGTTAATATATCCTTTCCTTCTTTGGAAAGAGTAATGCACAGGTCAGCAAAAGTTGCCAGTTTGATTCTCAGTCAGGGCATGTATCTGTGTTGCAGGCCAGGTCTCCAGTTGGGGGCATGCACCGCCATCATTTCCCAGCTGTGGACCTTGGATAATTTGCTTCCTTAAAGTGCCAATTTTCTCATCTTTAAAACTGAAGGTCATAGCATCTCTGTTCTCTTTTTTATTTCCCCTCTTAGTTATCTATTTTGGGACTTAGGAATTTACAGCTCAAAATAATGATATAATACAATTCAGCCGTCAAAGAAACAATGTAACTATATGTTTTATATGCATTAACTCATTCAATACAATAACCTCATCAACTTGGTGCTGACAGACTGTATATCCTGTTAAGCTAGAGCACAGACTTTGGAATCAACCACTTATTAGCTATATAACTTTAGACAAGTTATTTAATCTTGGTGTGGTGCAGCTCACTCACCTTTAAAAATAAGGATTATAATAACTACACAGGGTCATTGTAAAAAATTAAATCAGTTAATACACCTAAAGAGATGAGACCTGTCCCTGACACAAAGAAAGCACTAAAAAAAAATTAGCTATTATTTCCTCCTTACACAAGAGGGAATGGTTAAGAATCCTGTCTAATATAAGCAACTAGTAAGTGACTAAGAATGTGAATCTCGATGTCCTATGTGAGTCCCATTCTTAACCAAGAGAATGAGGTGTCTAAAAAAAATCCAAAGCCACAGTTGTCCATTAACAATTTTAACGCACTAATTTCTTGATCACAGATCTGAGAACAACTGTATACTGGTCAATGTCTTCATTCTATACATAGAAAGTAAGTAAGTTAAGTTTTCCAGGGCCTCTGAGTAATATTAAAATCTACTACATACACCTTCTGACTCCCAGACACACATTTATCTGCAGGGCCCACTCACACCTTTGCTCAAAATCACCAGTGTAAGGGCCTTCTGGACCACCCCACTTAAAATCTCAGCGCTCCCTCCATTTTCGGAACTCCCTGTGCACTGTGGTATGTGCTTTCCAGCTCATGGCTTAAACCGAATAACAGATAGCCTGAAGTCCGAGGACGGTCAACTGGCGAGGGAATTAAGGACAGATCCAAGGATTAATCCGCTCAATTCAGGCGAAACCGCCCAGTATTTACACTGCCCCAAAAGAAAAGGTTGCAAACTGCAAGCCTCAGAGCCTACATCTGAGAAAAGGGTGTGGAGTCTGGACACAATGATCCACGGTAAACTTTTCCCGACAATGCCCGAAGCTCTGGTTTACCGCCAACCCTTAGTCCCCCCTTCCCAATATGTACCTTTGGCAGCAGCCGGGCTGGTGTCCCGCGGGAAGATGAGCGGCAAGAACAGCCAGGTACACCTGAAAAGGAACTTCCGGCAAGTGGGACTAAACAGTCCCCAACTTCCTGACAACCGAAAAAAAAAGATTCCGGGTGGGGACTTGACCAGAGCTAAGTGGTTCCCATGCTGGACTTCCCTTTCCGTCTTGGGTCATTCTCTTAATTCTAGTGGAAGCCGGCGTTTGAAGTCTGTAGGGTAGCTGAAAGATCCTTGCCTCTCTCTATTCTAGGCTTCCCAGCCAGTTCGGGAAGGTAAAGTGCAACTCCTGAAACTATTTCAGTGTTGGTGTGAAGTGTTGGTGGAAGAAGGTAGGAGAGATTTGGAGTCTAGGCCAAGTGTGACTTGGCCAATTTGCTTGTCACCTCTGCAACTCATCTTCTAACTTGCATAACAACAGGGTTTCTAGGATCGACGGAGCACATCTGTGTATTAGGTTCCTGAATTACTAATACTATTTAAGAAAACAAAAAAACTGTCTACTTCCATTCTTTTTGCTGGGACCTGGAAACTTGATTAAGAAATAAAGAGCACAAGAGGCAGGATTTTCACCCTCGGTTAAAAGGCGTGGTGGTAACAGTTTTGGGGGTGATTCAAAAAGACCATTCGTCCCCTTCGCTTTAACTTGTTGGCTATGTGACCTTGGGCAAGTCCGTTCCCTTCTCTGGGACTCCATTTTACAGTCTATCAAGGGGACCGCACCAAGCAATTTGAGCGGTCCTAAGACAAGAGGACAGTTCAAGGGGCCCACGCTGGCCAGTTCTTCCATCCCTCCCGATTCTGGGTAGCTTAGCTTCCTCGTCACTGGCCATCATGTGGTTTAGCTTACAGTGCAGGATGAGCTCACAGCAAATTCTGCATAATAGTAACCACTTGTAGTTGGGATAGGCTTTCACTTTTATTTCCTTCTTTGTCTGTCATGGCAGCGCCGCCCCTTCCCGTCGTGCAATACCCAATGAGACTTTGGGTCGGAGAACAACTTCTCCGCCAGGAACTGAGGCCAGAAATCCGCACTGTGCCGGGTCGGGGGCGTGACGCCAGCCATCGGGCGGAACTACTACTCCCATCGGGCAGTGCGTCGGACCCAGCCGCGCTAGCCTCCGGAGCCCGGAGCTGTGGCCCGCGGGGCGCTGGAGTCTTAGCGACACGCGCACGTGAAGGAGCGGAAGGTGGGAAAGGGTCGGAAAACGCATGCTCCTACGAAACCGGTTTGCTAGTACTTGTAGAGGTAATTTGGAGACGGGTGCTTTCCCAGAGGTGAGGTGTGGGAGGGTAAAGAATGAAGGGGGCGGAGAAAACCGGGGACACATATACACACCACCCAATCATTGACACGCGTCCAGGCCCAAGTGTTGGGCAGGGGCATAAGGGGAACACTTAAGTCGATGGCCGCCGCTTCTAGCCAAGGGGAAGGGAGCTGGGGGGCGGGGCAGGGAATAACTGCCGTTCACGCGCCCTAACGTTGGCGGCGCGCGGCGAGGGCAGGGTCATCGGAAGAGGGCGCGTGCGCTTGCGTCCCCAGTGGGCGGTGGGAGTGGGTGGGCGTGTGTGAGGCGGGGTCGATTGGGGGCGGGCTGGGCTGGTCATCGCTCCTCCCCCTCCACCCGCTCTGCCCCTCCTGGGCCTTATGGGCCGGGCAGCCATTTTGGGAAGAGCTTTGTTATGGTTGTGGGCTCTCCACTTCTGCGGGATCAGGAAGCTGAGGACGCACCCTCAGACTTCGCGTTTGGTCCCTAGCCGTAGCCTGGCCGCTGCCCGGTGAGTAGGAGTTCCAGATCACGGAGTAATAGATCTAGGGTCTTGCCGGTGCGGGACTCCGCCCGGTGCCTGACCGGCCGGCTGTTGAAACAAGTTGAAGGAGGCTCTCACACAGGTGGTTGGCTGTAGGTTGGTCCCAGGAAGGGGAGCGGAGCCCACGGGTCTCGTTTTTCGCACCGCGCACCTTCCCCTGCGCGTGGCGCTTTCCGCGCGAGCGTCGACTTGTCTCTGCCGGAGTGCTCCTACTTTAACTTTGGTCTGCGGGTCGGAACGCTCACCTGCGGCTCACTGGCTCCTCTCCAGGCGTTTCGGCTTGGCGGTTGAGTGACTTGGTTTACGGGTTTCTTTTCCTTTTCTTCTTAAATTAGAGCCAACGGCTTTTTTCCAAGAGAGGAAAATCTAAGGATATAATTGTGTAAGTCCTATGTGGGGTATGTGAGGGGGAAAATCCTTTAGCCCCCTTCTGGTTCTCCTTGGTTGCGGGGTATTTTCGTTGATTTAGATTAAGTCTGTCCAGCACCCTGTCTTCCCCCACCCCCGAAAAAAAGCTGGTAGATTTTGAAGTATAACGAAAAATTTTTTTCTGTTTTAAATCTACCTCTCCTTCCTCCCGCCCCCCCCCCCTCCGTGAAATTCAAAAGAAAGGCTGAATCTAAAATGGCTGTAGCTTGGGGAAGTGCCCTGAGCTTTGGTAACTTAAATACGTTAAACCGTCTGAAATTTTTAGTTGTTTCACCTACGGGGACAACTGAATCTTTGGATCTTTTGGTCTCCTTGCAACTGATAGCTTATCTTGAAGAGTCCTTGGTAGGTGAAAAAGCAAGGTGAGGCCAAAGAACTTTGCTTTCTCCAAAAGTTTACATAAGGGTGGGTGCGGGGTTTGTTTGTAGTTGCTTATAGTTTTGAAATTATGCTGTAGTGTTAATCAGCCGACTTTGTGCTCCGAGGTTGGTGTGTGTCATATTTGTTAAAATACTTGCTCTTAAACGTTGATATTTATTACTTGGGAAAAACGGCGTTCATGGGTGATTTATAGTTTAGTAACAGAAACTTCTGCTAAGTGGCTCTGCAAAAGTAAAGTGACTGGTATTCTTCAATAAACTTAGATTTGTAATTTGGTGAACTGCTGGCTTTTTCTGAGGTCTTATATGTGAAATACTTGAAAGGGAACCAGAACGCTGTTAAGTTTCGGACATTTATTAGAAAGGTGTAACACAACTGAAAACATTTCAGTGTGGAGTGCCTGATTTTTGTGCCCTTTTAAACAAAAGACTGTCTTTTTGTATGCTTTTCTTTTAACCATAAGATCCAGAAGTCTAACTGAAAACAAAAAAGCATAGAATGGAAACCAGAAACAGTTAATTAACGTATTTGGGAAGGTGCTTGAGTTTCAAGTTGCAATCTGTCTAAAAGATAAAATAATAAAATGCTAACGTGAATGAGAACTTTGTAATTAATAGTAAACTGTCATCTTCCCTAGGGAGTGAGTTTCAGTTTACCTTCCTACATTCTTTCAACACAAAAGTTTATTTTTGTTAGTTCTTTTAGGATTTTTATGTTATTCTTATTTTGGTGGCTTAATAAGAATAAAACATTTAAAGTGCTTTATAGAAAATACAAGTCAGTTTGGTTTTTTGCCACCGTTGCCTACTGGACATAAACTTAGATGAGATTTTTATTTTTTTTTAAGGGTATGCAAAATGGTTTGTGCATATTGATATAAATATTTTTTCAGTTGATTCTGGATAGTATCTTAGAGCTCTTGAAATTTTGGGGAAAGTGTTATGAAGCCTTTTATATTTTGAATCAATTGAACCGCGTAGTTTTCTCCATCAGTGGCTGTTTAAAAGCTTGGCTGAGGAGGACACATGTCACCATTTTAATAAGTTTGGAATAGTAAGATATGTGGGGTACATTTCTGCTTATAATTCATTTCTAAATGCTTAGTTAAAGATAAAACACAATTCTGAATCAGACTTAAGCAGGTTGCATGTCTGTTTATAATTAAATTGTATACACTTAATAATAGTGGTAACTCTGATGTGCCAGGGACTGACTGTTGCTTGAAGTGCTTTATATTTATTAATTTGTTATTCCTGTGAGGTAAATATTGTTTTACCCCCTCATTTTTTAGTTGAGGAAAATAAGTCCTAAAACTCATCCAGCAAGTGGGTAGTAGAGCCTGTATTCAAAGTTAAGCAATCTGTTTCTAAAAGTCATGGTGCTTAATTAAACCACTATGGCTGTTGCCTTCAACCACGAAAATAAGACTATTGAAAAGATGAGAGATACAAACAATTTTAAAGGATTCCCAACTGGAAATGTAGTTCATGGAAAAGATAAATTTTGGTGTGTGTATTCATGGTTTTTCAACTCAGGAAAAAAAGTAGGTGTGCATAGATAACATGCTACCTCATAAATGACTATTAGTTCAATTGTCTGGAATTTTGGTGTGTGTATTCATGGTTTTTCAACTCAGGAAAAAAAGTAGGTGTGCATAGATAACATGCTACCTCATAAATGACTATTAGTTCAATTGTCTGGAATTAATATGTGTTTCTGCTGAAACCTAGTTTCCCAAGTCACATCTAAATTAAACTTTTTTTTATTTCCCACTGAAGTCTGCCCAAAACAAAACTGACTACAGTCAACCTTGAAATATAGTTGATTAAGCAGAGCTGAACTACTTTTATCCAAAAGCATATCTTAATTAAAGAGGTAAAATATTACTATTGTTAAGTAAATTATATTTGTGTAGGTGATTTCAAATACACTAAGCAGGTATTTAAAGGGTTCTAATAGTTATTTTCCTTTACTAAAGCGAATAGTCTTTAACTGATCTTTTGGGCAAAATTATTTTTCAGTTTTTTAGACAAAACTTGTCAGTCATTCTCCTTTTAAGAAATGCTAGAGGCTGGCCCTGGCTGGTGTGGCTCAGTGGATTGAGTGTCCACCTGGGAACCAGTCAGTCACCAGTTCAATTCCCAGTCAGGGCACAAGTCTGGCTTACTAACCAGGTCCCCAACAGGGCGCACGTGAGAGGCAACCATGCATTGTTGTGTCTCTCCCTCTCTTCCTCCTACCCGTCCCCTCTTTCTAAAAATAAATAAAATCTTTTTTTTTTTAAATGCTAGAGGCATTATGGTGCCAATTTCAGTGAACTAGGCGCTAGGAATATCTCAATGACCTTAAAACATTTCTGCCACCAAAGAACTTAGTAGTTTAACAAATAAGCACAAAAATATTCATAGGAACAACATATAAAGCTGTCTTTTAAGGAGTTGATTTTTTTAACATATTCATTAAATTTACCTTCCTTTTCTATGATAAAACTACTTTGCCTTACATTAAGCAGACATTGGGCTAAAGAATCACCAGCATAAAGAGTTTTAGTATACTTTCTGAGCAGTAGGTCTGTTTGTGTGGAATTTTTGTTTGGTTTTTTATTTTTTTTAATCACATTCATTTAAGTTTGGCTATGCTTCAAATTTAGATTGCAAACTCTTGTTTCTGTTGATTATAAGTTTAAATTTCATTCTATAAAATATTTTCTGAATTATGGCTATTCTTGAAGTTTATTAGTATGTTGAAAAGTTGGTTTGGGTGCTCTTTGGTTAGTTAATTAAAAGGTAGAGCTGTTCTACTGTTTCTGCTATGTGTTTATGAAATTATTAGCTCTACTTTTTAATTAGTCTTAACCAGGAAGGGTAGTGAGAAACATTGTGGGCTTTGTAAGCTAGAGGCTGTAATACAGTCCAAAATATATTCTCATTGTTCCTTAAAACACTTTAAAATAAACATTAAGCCTTCTACAACTGAGTGTACAGAGGTCCTGAGAAGTAAAATAATTTGTATAGCATAAGGTGAAACGGGTTTAGGCAGTTTTATCTGGAAAGTACTATTTCCACCACATCATATGGAGAAGAGAGTATGATATGGTAATTAAGTGTATCCGCTTTATAGCCTGAGTTTGAATCTCAGCATTGCCACTTACAGCTTTATGACCTTGGGGAAGTTTTAGATGCGCTTTCCGTGCCGGTTTCTTCCTATGTTAAATAAGGACAGTAGTACCTTCCATTGGGTTATTGTGGTTAATAAATGAAAATGATATTTGTAGAGTTCTTAAAACAATGCCTGAAAATAACAAGCACTTCATAAGTGTTAAATTGTCTGAAATTGCTTTTAATGAACATCCTTTTACCCACTGAGTGAAATCTGAACAGATTATTGCACGTGGAGTTTTTGCCTTGTTTTGTTTTGTTTTGTTTTTCTTAGATATGTTTCTGTTGATTTTTCTCGTTCTTTTTTCCGTCACAATCCGGGTCCCATACACTGTAATTGACTGATGTTCTTTCAAGCCTCTTATTTAATTTGTGTGTTTCTTCTCTTTTTCCTTACACTTTTTAAAAAAAAATTTTTTAAGAGTGAGGGGGGGAAGGGAGGGAGAGAAACATCAACGTATCTGTTGTCTCTCGCATGCCCCCAGCTGGGGACCTGGCCCACAACCCAGGCATGGGCCCCGACCAGCAATCAATTGCTCAACCCACTGAGCCACACCAGCCAAGGCCCCTTCTTGCACCTCATTTACGAAGCCAAGTCATTTGTCCGGCCTAGTTTCCCATATTCTAGATTTTCCTGATTTCCCGTAAATTGGTAGTTGGATATAGAGGCTTAGATGGAGATCGATTTTGGGGTGGGGGAAGGGTGAGGAGAAGACAACTTCATAGGTCATTCTGTGCGTTTGGGGGTTCCCCTGGCCCAGGCCGCATTCAATATTAATTTTTCAGGTAGTTTGTTTCCTGTCTTTTTTTCCTCTAGTATATATTTATTCTATTATAAAAATTGAGCTAAGTATGCTGAGCTTACATTTGTTTTGTAGGTTTTGGTTACTAGTGAATAGTTTTCTCATTCTGTTTGGTCTGAAACTTTCTCCTCAAAAACTGCATTTTTAACACTACATATAGTCACTCATTTGATCATCAACTTCCCACCAATTTCCAAATTGACAGATAAGGATTTGAAGCAAAAATAGATGTGAAGCAACTTGCCCAAAGTCACACAGCTAGTAAATGGCAGAGCCAGCTAGACCCAGAGTCTGCTTTTCTAATGTAAAAGTAATGTTTGGATGGGAAGCAAAGTTTATTATTGAGAAGAAATTTTTCGAAAGTCTTGGAAGTAAAATGAGCTTGAAGTAAAAACGTGTATCTTGTGATACAGTAGTCACTACTATTAAATGTCAGTTACAAAAACTGTAGTTGTTTAAATGTGACAAGTAGTCTATTTACTAATATTTATAGGGAATTTGGAGCCTTTCAGGGCCAGTATAGCTGCAGATATTACTACTGAATAGCCTGTTTGTAGAGTAGTTCATATAGCGACTTTAGGAGCAAATGCTATAAAAACATTTTTTCTGGTTCTAAAAATTTTAGTTTCAGATAACTTGAATAAATCTAATCCACTTATCTGAGTCTTAGAGGCAGAATTTAATGTCAGATTGCATTAGACAGTAAATGTACGTATGTTTCATGCTATTCTTATTTGGAACTGTTGGGATTTCAGTGAATTCCATTTCTACTAGTGGAATAGTAATTTTAGGTATGGCTGCAGCAAGTGTTTGTGATTTTGAAAGACAGAATATTGGAAAGGAGATTAACTGAGAAAGATTATAACTTTTATTTTATTTTTAAAGATTTTATTTATTTACTTTTTAGAGAGAGGGGAAGGGAGGGAGAAAGAGAGGGAGAGAAACATCAATGTGCAAGAGATACCTGAATTGGTTGCCTCTCACACGCCCACAACTGGGGACCCACAACCCCCAGGCA
The DNA here is from genome assembly GCA_004026545.1 of Mormoops blainvillei. Lineage (NCBI taxonomy): Eukaryota > Metazoa > Chordata > Mammalia > Chiroptera > Mormoopidae > Mormoops > Mormoops blainvillei. The sequence continues at coordinate 11,176 of PVJD01012777.1, read as the reverse complement.
TGAGCCCTAACTGGTCATTGAACCCAGCAACCTTTCAGTTTGCAGACTGACGGTCAATCCACTGAACCACATGAGCCAGGGCAATATAAAGTCTAATTCTTAAAAATTTTGTACTTCGTGAAATTACTTTTAGGAAATTTTTTTTGGAACATGAAGCAAAAGAAGGCACACGGTTCAAGTTTATTACTAATGGGAAGATTGGAAGGATTCTTGGGTTGCATATTCTACTCATTGGGCTTTAAAGTGACCCTTTGCTGTTTCTTTTGTCTGTTTACTGTTTTAACCCCCTTCTAGTGTTGCCTTTTTTTGAATCTCAGTGGGAGAGGAAACTGGAAAGGCTTTGTACCTATACCTTATATGCATAAACAGATACACATATCTTACATACATATACTTTTTTTTCCTGGGCCCCTGGCAGCTGTGCCACTCTGATACACTTGACTGAGGACTTGCATCTGGAGTGAGAAGTTCAAGAAGTGAGGACAGTTTAGAATCCTTTCTGTTAGCTTGTGGCAGTGGCCCTGCTAGTGGGCCAGTTTCCTAAGAGATTCTTCCTGGGGTGTGACTTTGGTTTGTGGCTTTGACTAAGCTTTACTTTAGTTTCTGCGTGTTTGCCAAGTTAAGGATGCTTTCATTCATTCTCTGAACTCCCAACACCTGATAAATTCTTTTTCTGCTTAATCTGCGTAAATATGGCTTCTTTCTTTTCACAAAGGACCGTGATTTTTTAAATTGGCAAGTGTGCGCCTAGATTTTGTTTGTTACTGCTTCTGTTTAGGGTAGTCTCCTAACTAAATAATAAAGGGAAAAACTTCCATGAATGCTGGGGTGGGGGAGGGTGGGGGTTGTTTGTTTGTTTTTTAAGATAATCTTAAAACAAGGATTTCACCTTTTATCTACTCCCAATTCTTAAAAGCAGTAGTTCTCAACCTTCTAAAATTTATCTGGAGAAAAGTCTGGGCATTTTTTTCTTGTGTTTTGTGTGATTAAGATTGGCAGGTCATAGAGATTTCACAACTTCAACTTTGTATTTGCCAAACTGTTTTCCAAGGTGGTTGTACAGGTTTACACTTCTACCTGAAATATATGAGAATTCCTTGTTGCTTTGCATCTTTATAAATACAGAATTTGTTTTTGCCAGGTTAGTAGGTATTAAGCAGTATCTCATGATTTGACTCAGGTTTTTAAAGTAGGAAATGGTGAGTGATTTCAAGGTAATGTTTTCTGTAGTTCTTTATATTATTTCAGAGCACTAGACTATCACATGTGTATTTGTTATTGACAGGGTAATATATACAATTTTCAGTTATATTTTTTGACAAGTAAGTTTGTTGTCATTGAGTTTGTACTAGAATAGAATTGTTTTTTTGTTTATTGAACCCCGATCGTGTAATAGCAGGCTTCACTTCTCAATATTAGTAACTGGTATTAAGTATTTTCTTAATGGGAAAATGCTATAGTGGATAAATTCTTAAAGGTGTCTTCTGTCCCCTTTTGGTTCATTCCTGCTCACAGTTTATGTCCTTTATGAATCTTTTTTTGTTTTTTTAATGAATTCTTCAGTAGGAATTTTTATCCCCTGAAATTAAAATAAATACTAAGGTAGCCCTGATTGGTGTGGTTCAGTTGGTTGGGCATCGTCCTACAAAGCCAGGGATTGCTGGGTTTGATTTCCGGTCAGGGCACATGCCTGGGTTGGGGCTTTAGTCCAGGGTTGGGATTTGGTCCCAGGTTGGGGATTTGGTCCCAGGTTGAGGTGTGTAACCGATTGATGTTTCTCTCTCACATCGATGTTTCTCTCCCTTTCCTTCTTCCCTTCCCATGTTTCTAAAACATAAATAAATAAAACCTTTATATAACCCTGGCTGGTGTAGCTCAGTGGATTGAGCACTGGCCTACAAACCGAAAGGTTGCCAGTTCAATTCCTAGGCTGGGCACATGCCTGGGTTGTGGGCCAGGTCCCCAGTTGGAGGTATGTGAGAGGCAACTGATCAGTGTTTCTCTCCCTCTTTTTTTCTTCTCCCTCTCAATATAAATAATTTTTTTTAATTTTTAACTAAATAAAAATAAATATTAAAGTAGAAAACGACTTTGGGCTCTTTTTGTGCCAAACTGTCATATGTGAAAATTAAAAAACTGAATAAGGGGCTGATAACCTTAGGGTTTTCCTTATTGAGGACTTAGAAGAGAAACTGATATACAGACAGTTAGGAAATGAGTGTAGACTCTTGTAGGGTTACTCAGTCCTTTAGAGGAAGTGAAAGTGGTAGACATTTAAACATAAGTAGTATTCTTTTCAGTTCGTGAGATTTGGAAAGGAAATATTAGGGACAGTGACTCTGAACATAGGCAGGAGTTACAGTCTTCGGCTCTGCAGTTTAAGGAATAGGGATGTTCAAGGAGAGCTCCTAAGAACAGTTAAGATAAAAGAGATACTGCCCTGGCTGGTGTGGCTTAGTGGACTGAGTGCCAGCCTGTGAACCAAAGGGTTGCTGGTTCAATTCCCAGTCTAGGGCACATGCCTGGGTTGTGGGCCATGTCCGCAGTAGGGAGGGGGCCGTGAGAGACAACCACTCATGGATATTTCTCTCCTGCTCTTTCTCCCTCCCTTCCTGTCTCTAGAAATGAATAAATAAAATCTTTTTTTTTAAGAGAAATAGTAATTGATAGAATTGTCAGTGTCTCTTAAATTATTATTTAATGGACATCTTGTATGTCCTAAGAGATTATCTAATTTGCTGTTAATCCCTACTAAGTGCTCCCTGTTTGTAGGTGAGATAAGCATGTAAACAAGTAAAAGTAATGCAGTGTGATGGATACTTGAGCATAGGTATGTGTATAATATGATGCTTCATGAAGCAGGAATTTAAGTCATCTGCTTAGAGGTGAGAACTGACGGCTTGAAAATGAATGAGATGGTGAAAAGATTCCAGAGAAACAAGAAAAGTACTGCATCAAATCTTTTCAGTATGTTATGTTTACAGAACAAAAGAAAAAGTCAGAAAGGAAGTAATCCCAGGTCAGGTAGAGGACCAGGATATTTTAATGCAGTTGTTACCACTCATGCTGCTCTCTGACGAACACTTCCCCAGCCCCTCATGATTATTATCAATGCATGGATGACCATTTTTCTTTTCTTTTTTTTTTAATATGAATTGTCCTTTTTCTAATGTCCTACACATCCAAATAAAATGGGCAACGTGTATCGTCAAAACATTTTGGAATTTTTTACCTTGATGCAATCCTGCTCTAGTGATGTAATGTCATGGAAACCAGGAGAAGGGATTTTAAGATGGGATTGGCTCAGGTACATGTAAACAGTATGTAAGCCTTTGAGGGTGGTGAGTCACAAGTTTCTGACTTTCGAGAGTATATTGGTCAGGGTTTTTTGTTGTAGAGAACATAAATGTTTACAAGCATGGTTTTGTGTGTTCTTCAACCACTGTCAAATTCATGGGTGACACGTAAAGTAAGCAAGATTTGTATTTTACTGGGATTGGAGTTTTGGGAATTGGGTACAGGTCTTTGAGAAAAGAGCCAGTGACTTCAGAGAGTACGTAATAATGCACTAGGTAATTTAAACTACAGAACTATGCTAACTGTTCCCACTTTAAATTCATGATAATTTACAAGTGTGGGCCCTTATTGTGCTAAACCAGTGTAGTTATTAATAGTTCATTTACTCTCCAGTTCTCATTTCATACCCTTACTCTTCTCACCTGCTCCCTCCCTTCCCCCGCCCTCCCATCCTCACTCTTAACTGAAGACCTTGTTTCTACTTAATTGAGAAGATGGAAGCAATCAGAATAGACATTCTAAGCTCCCATTGTAGTAGTACCTAGGTATTCTGCCTTCTCTGCTGTTACTGTAAGTGATGTATGTGCAAACCTATTGAAGAGCAATCTTTGCTGGCTTACCAGATCCCATCCCCCTTCACTGCTCAGACCATTGTTTCTGCAGTTTTCTGCATCAGCTACATCAGGTTTTTCTTTACTAGGTCATTCCCGTCAGTGTACAAAAAAACTTTTTTTTTTTTAAAGAATTTATTTATTTATTTTTAGAGAGAGGGGAAAGGAGAGAGAGAAACATCGATGTGTAAGAGATACATCAATATTACCCCTCACACACACCCCAACCGGCGACCTGGCCCACAACACAGGCATGTTCCCTGACTGGGAATTGAACTAGCAACCTTCTGATTCATGGGTCAGCATTCAGTCCTCTGAGCCACCCCATCAAGGGCCAAAAAACTTCTTTTGACCTCACGTCTCCTAGCCACTACTGCTTTTCTCTGTTCTACAACACTAAGGAGTTGTCTACCCTTGCAGTCTGCAATCCTTTCCCTTTTGAACCCATCCAAATCAGGCTTTCACTGCTACCCATATCCAGCTTGGCGACTGGTAACTTCCATGTTGTAAATCCAGTGGTCAGTTCTCAGTCTTCCATCTGATTTAATAGCACTTGATATAGCTGGTTACTCCTACTTTCTTGAAATACACTTCTGCTGGACTTCTAGGTCCCCAGACTCTCCTGGTTTTCTCTTCAGTGGTCCCAATTTTCAAAGTTATATAATGTGCCAAAACAAGAGTGGTTAAAAATTAGACACTGCATTTTTGGGGGCTTTTCCATAGGTTATTTTTTAAGCCAAAACCTCAGTGGTGTTATAGAAGTAACTTTTGAATTCTATGTGGGGGCAGGGAATAATTTGCTATGGTTTAAAGAATAAGTGAGGGAGTGAGAAAATGAAGGCGCTAAGAGTACACTGCTCTCTGTAGCAGTTTTATTAAGTCTACAGGGAAATGAACATAAATACCTAGAGGGAAATACAGACTTTATGAGTTTTCTTTAAAGTTGAGGGAGAAGTGAGTATGGGTTTTTTGTTAGTTGAGTGAAACCAGAGTAGATAGAGGTTGTAGTTACCAGTAGTAGTAGATGGTGACAGTATTGGAATGTGGAGAAAATGAGACTGATTGAGATCAAGAACACAAGGTAGAGCGGTAAAGGGAACCTGAGGTAGAGGAGATTGAGATAAAGCCCTTGGCAGGGACATCCTCTCCTAGCAGGATAAGCTTGATTATAAGGTATAAAATTAACCATATTATGAAGTACCTCAGAGGTTGTCGGGGCACATGTGAAATGCCTGATAAATTGTATGTATTGAAAGGGGTGATTATTTGACAAATGTTTATGAATGGTTGGATCAAGTATTCAGATAGAGGCAGTTCTGGCATGTACGATTATTTAATTATGGCAAAATATACATAATTTAAGATTTACCAGCATAACCATTTTATTTTTTAAGATTTTATTTTATTTTTAGAGAAGAAGGCGGGGGGGGGGGATCATCAGTGTGTGGTTACCTCTCATGTGCCTCCTACTGGGGACCTGGGCTCCAACCCAGGCGTGTACCCTGACTGGGGAATTGAACCAGCAACCCTTTGGTTCGCAGTCCAATGCGCAATCCACTGAGCTATACCAGTCAGGGCTCAACCATTTTAAAGTATAGAATTTGGTGGCTTTAAGTACATTCACAATATTTTGTAATCACCACCACTGTCTAGTTCCAGAAACGTTTTCATTATCCCAAACATAAACCACACATGCATTAAGCAATCATACTTCCTCTTCTAACCCCTGGTAACCACTAATCTGTTTTCTGTCTCTGGATTGGTTGTTTCATATACATGAAATCATATAATAATATGTGTCATTTTGTGTGTCTGGCTTCTTTCACTTAGAATAACGTTTTTAAGGTCCATCCATGTGCTAGTATGAATCAGTACTTCATTCTTCTTTTATAGCAGAATAATATTCCATTGTAAGGACATCTGATGATGGATATGTGGATGAGTTTTACTTTGTGACTGTTGTGACTGAAGCTGTTATGAATACTCACAAGTTTTTATATGGACGTATGTTTTCATTTCTCTTGGATATACACACCTAGGAGTGGAAATGTTATGTCATATGGTAACTGTATTTAAGTTCTTGAGGAACCACCAAATGTTTTCCAAGGCAGCTGCACCATTTTATATTTCTGCCAATAATATATGAGGGTTCCAATTTTTCTGCGTCCTTGCTTTATTATAACTTATAAAATTAATTCATTAAACCTCTGAATTCTTACTACATAGAAGGCACCATGCTAGATGCTGTGTGAGTTTCAAAGGACAAGAAAGGATTCTAGAAGCAACAAGTTTCTGGCCTCCTGGGAGTTAAGTCAACAGTTGTAACTATCCAATAAGAAGCAAGTGTTAAGTGTACTGGGCATCACAATCAAAGTACTTTGAGGACTTTTAGAATTTTAGAAGGGGAAGTTACTTGTGGGGAAAGGCTTATTTCTTAACTTATCAGACCAAGGAATTTGAATCCTATTCTATAGTTCATAGGAAACCAGAAAATTTCTGAGCAGGATAGTGATATAATTTGAACCTAGATTTAGGAAGAGTGATCTGGCAGTCAAGAGTCGAGGCTGAGGCAGAGAGTGGACGAGACCAGTAGTGTCTGTGAAACCAATTTTTTTAATTGGAGAATAATTGGAACCTGGAGTGACAAATAGAAATGGAATCTTAAGGAGCGGAATACACAGGACTTTGAAACTCTTATAGCTTTATAGTCTCTCTATATCTCATCTCTTCTGACTTTAAACATTATCTACACTATATTGACAGTTCTCAAAATTCTGTCTCCAGGACAGAGCTCTCTCAACTCCAGACCACATACTTGACATGTCATATTTAAAATTTTTATCTTGGTTTGCCCTCCAATCTAGTCTTGCACAATGTTTTTTAAAAGTTCTAAGAGAATTTTAAGTGATGTACTTTTCTTGCAATATTTCTCAGTGGTTAAACAAAAGCCGCTCCAATTAGTCTCTCTATAAAAATGGTTACAGCCCTGAAAGACATTATCAAAGAACTTTAAAATTTTGTAAAAAGGCCTTGACCACTGTGGCTCAGTTGGAGCATAGTCCCATTTGGTTACAAGTTCGATTCCTGGTCAGGGCATGTACTTCGGTCACAGGTCTGATCGCTGGTCTGGAAGGGCACAAGAGGCAACCAGTCAGTGTTTCTCTCTCACATCGATGTTTCTCTCTCTCTCTGTTTCTGTCTTTCTTCCTCTCTAAAAAATAAACATCTTGGGTGAAGATTAAAAATTTTTGTTTTTGTAAAAAGTTATAAAATTACCTGTCCTCTTTGTTCTCTTTTGTTTGCTCTTACTGAGCACTTCCATTTGTCAGTCATCTCCCTACCACATACTCTGCTCGTGTATGCACATAACACGCTTTCGTAACTTTACATCGTAGGGGTTGGAGTATATGGAGGATAGTCAGTAAATAGTTGCTAAGGATACGTGACAGCTTTAGCACCTTCACACCAGTTAACATCACCAGTTAGTATTCCCTCTGCAATCACTGCCTCAACTTTTAGAAGACAGAGTATACCTAGTGGGTTTTGAAATGGGGAACTGTTTATATTTAAAATTGAGGCATTTTTCTTTATGTCTAGCAGTTTCATAACCACTGAGTAATTCATCTCTCTGCCTTGAATTTCAGGTTTTTGGTATTTAAACAAGAAGTGTTTAGACAAAAAGTATGTAGCAAACAATTTCGTCTTTTCCATAAGGAAACCTGATTTTGACTGGTATTTTTCTGTAAGAACCTATTAACAGGGACATTATCATCATGCAGTTGGTGGGGGTTGCTGGTGTAGACCTATCACTATATATAAAAGCAATTCTGAATTACACCAAAGAACAGTAACCAGTTAGCATTTACTGCCTATATCAGTGAATTTCTGTGATGGCTATCTACCTAGTTTCACAGCTAGAAATCAGAGTATGAGCCTATGTTTCTTCTTTATACCCATATCCCATCAGTTATAAAGTCCTGCTTATTTTACTTCTTCCTAAATGTTTTGTGCATGGGTTTCTTTTAATTTTTTTATATTAAAAGCTGGTCTTCTCCAGAGTATGTCTTACAATCAGTCCTGATTTTAAAAATCTCTAGACCGGACCACAGAACCAGTATCAAAGGACTATGTTGAATCTAGCTGTTCTTTATGCAGGCTGACTGTGAGTGCAAGACCTGGGCCAAAGTGCTAGCCAACTGTGTCCCAGCTCACCAACTGAGAAACCTCTTTGCTGCCCAAGAAAGCAAATTAAAGGCAGAGATTCATCCCTGGCTAGTATAGCTCAGTGGACTGAGTGCCAGCCTGTGAACTGAAAGATTGCAGGTTCAATTCCTGGTCTGGGCACATGCCTGGGTTGCAGGCCAGGTCCCCAGCTGGGGACGTGCAAGAGGCAGTAGGTCCATGTTTCTCTTGCACATCGATGTTCCTCTTCCTCTCTTTCTCCTACCCTTCCCCTCTCTATAAATAAATAAATAAATAAATAGATAGATAAATAGATAAATAAATAAATAAATAAATAAAATCTTTGTAAAAAAATTAAAGGCACAGATTCAGCTTCACTTCTTCACCTGGGACTCTTGGAGGGAGGGAGTAGTTTTTTGATTCACATATAAGTGTCCATGATGCATATAATAATATATACAGGTCTGTTCAAGTTTTCTGTTACTGTGTCAGTTTTGCTGTTTCATAGAAGTTTTATCAAGTTTAAGATTTTTCACATTTATTTTTATTTATTATATAATTCTTCATAATAATGTTTTGCTTATTAATAGTTCTTAATCTATTGTGTTTATTTCCCCTTTTTCATACTGTTTCTTTCATTTATTTTTTAAAGATTTTATTTATTTATTTTTACAGCCCTGTAAAAAAGTATTACAACTATATAAAAAGTATAGAAAACAAGTGGATAGTCATGTACACATCATTCAACTTAAGAAATAATGCCCTGGCTGGTGTAGCTCAGTGGATTGAGCATTAGCTTACTAACCAACCCAGTCAGGACACATGCCTGGGTTGGGAGCCAGGTCCCCAGTAGGGGGCATGTGAGAGGCAACCACACATTGATGTTTCTCTCCCTCTCTTCTTCCCTTCCCCCCTATCTAAAAATAAAATAAATCTTTTTTTTTTTTTTTAACAACTTAAGAAATAATGGATTATGGGCCCTGGCTGGTGTGGCTCAGTGGATGGAGCACTGTCCTACAAACCAAAGAGTAGTGGCTCAATTCCTAGTCAGGGCACATGCCTGGGTTGCTGGCCAGGTCCCCAGTAGGGTGTGGGCGAGAGGCAACCACACATTGACATTTCTCTCCCCCGCTTTCTCATCCCTTCCCCTCTGTCTAAAAATAAAATGAAAAAAAATTTTTTAATGCATTATGGATACAATTGAAGATCCTCATGACCTTTTTGGTTTCTTTCCCTCTATTTCCCCACAGAGGTATTTACTATCATGAATTTGATATCTTATTTCCATGAATTTAAAACACTAGAGCAAGGCTGCCAATTGAATGTATGAGTAAAGCCTCCAAACTAGAATTTACCAGCATGTACCAGGGTTGCCCACAAATGCCAGCATTATCTTATCAAAAAAGTTTCTTGCCCCTGGAAGATAGTTGGGAATTTGTCAAAGAAATATTTGTGTCATCTCTTACTGCTTAAGTTAGAGCTTAGCTAACGCTCTCAGTTGAAAACTAAGTGTCTAAAAATATGTAAATATATGAGGAATGCTATAACAGATGTCTTGTTTTTAAGAATCCAGCTGTGGTTATCTCTAGATAGTTGATGACTGGTAATAAATGAGCAAGCTACATGGCTCTTTGACCACTCATGGCAAACTGTTCTTCTATCAATAAGAGAAAATCTAAATCTAACAGACTCGTTAATTTTCATTTCTGAGTTAGCTAGTTGGAGAAATTGTTATATAAAAAAACAAACTCTTACCCTGTCAAGTGGCTCAGTTGGTTAGAGCATTGCCCCATGCACCAAGGGGTTGTAGGTTTGATCCCTGGTTGGGGCGCGTACCAGAGGCGACCAATAGGTGTTTCTCTACCTGCCTGCTGCCCCCCCCTCCCCCCAGCAAATCAATGAAAAGCATGTTCTTGGGTGAGGGTTGTTTTTCTGAAGGCAAACTCTGTTCAGTTGACTATTCCAAAACCCTTAGAATTAATAGATAGTTACGTTGTTGCGGTAGGTGGCAACACATTAATATCTTAACTTAAACTTCAGAATTTTGACTCCTGGGACTTTAATTTGATCGATCATTTGACTGTCTCATTTTAGCAGTTATATATAATAATGGTTTTGCCTCATGATAATGTGTTTTCTCTTTTTTTTTTCATTTACAGTGTTATTTTTCTGTGGCCGTGTAAATGATGGAATAATGATGGAAATGGATCCAAAATAATAAGTGACTTCTCTACCAAAGCAGTAGAAGATTTTTCATATCACCTTCCAGTAGTTCAATTTCAGTCTTCAAAAAGAGACAAAGCAAGTGAAATAGAAAACTGAAAAGAAGACAGCTTTGGAACTTTCTCCTTGACTACTCCTTAACCCCCCTGTCTTTCTACTTGTTTTAATTTTGCTGTGAATTTATAAATAGTGAAGACCAAAGAAACAGAAGATACATTTGGGAGCTTTATACCAAGCAATTTCCCTTGAAAGCTGCTATTCTTTGGAGGGAAAAGTATATCAAGTTCCTGTCTGGTTTTTTGTTGTTTTTTTTTTTTAAACAAGATTTCTTATATCCTTAGATTTTGAAGGATAAAACAAATCTGAATACATATCTGCACATCATTTTTAGCAGCTGTGTAAGAATAATGAGATTTGGAAATTAAGGGCTTTGTCATGTGGATGTTTTGCCACTGGAGTTGAGTGCTCAGAAGATCTTTTATAGATAGCTCTTTAATATATTTTTGATCTGTCACTTAGATGACATTATTTGCCCATGTGAATCCACCTGTCTTTTTATTTATGACCTTCTTATGAACAGTGTTTGTACTCACTGTGCAAATGTCCATGTATTATCTATTTAAGCAACATCGTAGTGCCATCACTCAAGGAAGTTGAATGAGGTGAACATAGTCATAGGTCTTTCCCCTTCCCCCCCTTTTTTAAATGTAACAAATACTTTTTATCTTCCCCTTCCCCCTTCCCCTTCCCCTCCCCCCTTTTGGAAACGTGTCAGGAACATTGGTAGTTTAAGATGAGCAATTGAGGGGACTGAGAGAGTGATCCACACAGAGCCTGGCTTCTTTGTGCTTCATCATAAGGTG